>JAECUM010025398.1:0-16379 GCA_016617855.1 Megalonaias nervosa | reverse complement strand
TATATGACTGTACAAACCAACAATGTTATCTACCTAACTACATGACTATATGACTGTACAAACCAACAATGTTATCTACCTAACTACATGACTATATGACTGTACAAACCAACAATGTTATCTACCTAACTACATGACTATATGACTGTACAAACCAACAATGTTATCTACCTAACTACATGACTATATGACTGTACAAACCAACAATGTTATCTACCTAACTACATGACGTTCTTACGAGATATGTATGAGAAAGGAAATTTTTGCACATTTCTTTGAAATCTATCGAAATATTTTGTAAACGCCGTGTTTTGAACAAGATAATGATATCAAAGAAACGAGGTATATATAATTAGATTTCATTTAAAAGAACTTGTTACAAAAGTGTAAACTGGTTGTGTTGGGAATACGTAGAGTCGCAGTAGGAATGCCCTATTTTAAATGTATTTTGGGGGTTCTTGTTATCTTTTGCGTTTGCCTTTCCACCTCCACCTCCTCTCTCTCTCTCTCTCTCTCTCTCTCTCTCTCTCTCTCTCTCTCTCTCTCTCTCTCTCTCTCTCTCTCTCTCTCAAAAGAATAGAAATAATAATTACCTCCGGTGCCGTCTCCAACTGTAATATCACCCATCTGAATGATGAAGTCAGGTACCACACGGTGGACTTTGCTGTTCTTATAGCTCAACTTTTCCTGGTAAATAATAATAATAATAATAATAATAATAACAACAACAACAACAACAAAAACAACATCAACAATAATTCACAAGGAAAATATTTTAAAGAATAAAACATAAACACATGTAATTATTTGGTGTACACTTAGTATGGGTTTCTTTGGGGGAGGTGTCAGCCTACTCTAAAAGAACCGAGTATTATTTTGGACATTTTATCACATTTTTCCTGGTAAAGTCAAGTTATTTCTTACTTTTCTTCTTTCTTTCTTTCTTTTGTCGTTTTGCTGTTGTTGTTGTTGTTGTTGTTGTTGTTGTTGTTGTTTATCTATAAAATGATTACTAACCTTCATTCAGTAGACCAAATCAAACGTAGTTTTATTTGTCACATAATTTATTTATTTATTTATTTTTATTTATTTATTTATCTATATTTTTGAAAGACAGATGTAAATGTTTAATTTTAATTTTATTTTAAGGACAAACCGAGAAACAAACATAGATAAAAGGCAGGCTGCATTAATACAAGAGTATCTACTTATGCAAGTTTGATTTATAACTAGGTACATAAGTGAAACGAGTTAAAATTGTACGGGGTTTTTTTTATTGATATACATTATTTCTGTATTTATTTATTAATTTTTATAAACTTTATTTAGGATAGTCAGTACACAAAGACACGTTTACATTAGACATGTCACGTGATAGAGGTGACACGTCCAAGTATCCGCGTGACAGAAATTGTAACGTGGCAAGAAATATTTTATACGTGGCAGTTTATTTTTTCCATTCAACAGGCACCTGCAGTCTTAAATCGAATATTCCTCCCTGCAAATTAGAAAGCCCTCCCCATCTGTTGCACGCCCATTTATTCAGTCCCGCATATCTATGTATTGATTCATTGAACGGTGAATTAGTTTTCCACGTAGAAAATTGCTGCTCAGTAGTAAAGAATTTCAATTCATATACACAGCATAAAGTACAATAAGCGTTGCATTGTTAACTGTGTTACAACTTGAACGTATTTTTTCTTCTTTTTTCTTTTCCTTCCGTTATGTTTAAACTTATGCAAATGTGCAGCATTAAAATATATTCAAGAATTAGCACACACAAAATTGTAAGCTAGAATAATATTTAATATAAATATTAATAATGTTTAATATATAGATTAAAATTGTTTATACTGTTGTCTTATGTTGTACATTTCACCATCACTTCCAGAGTTGACTCAATACAAGAAGTATTCATGAACGCACGTTTAACAGTAATATTTTAAAAGGAACTGAGTATTTTATCCTATTCACTGTGATTACAATTTTGGATCGAAAAGTTATTTTATGAGTCATTTAAAATTTAAAATATAATTTGCACATCTTTATTTTTTGAAGTGTGACCAAGAATTCGCTTTGAGTCTATCATATATTATTCTCTTAAGAAACACAAATGGTCGGAATGAAGTAGGACATTTTGCAATGTCTTTTCTGTTAGTTCTTATACAAGAACTATTTAAACATCTACGGTAACAATAAAGCATAAAGTCACAGAGTACGTTGTTGAAAGCGGTCGTATATATTTTCACTTGCTAATTGACTTTGTAGAAAATATGAACGTCGTTGTCCATACTATAATTCTGATATTGAAAATTAAAATGTCGGGTAAATTTTCAAACAGAAAACAGACAGTTCCATATTAGATAATTTCAATAACCATGATGTACGCTAGCGTTGTACAAATTGCGTCTCTGGACTAACGCATACTTAAAAAACTTGACATTATTCAATTTGAGAAAATATACATGTGTTGATTCTATAACTGAAATTCTTTAGTTTTATTTGTATTTGATGTATGTGTTTGCTATCTTTTCCATCTGATTAAATGTAACCCCTTGTATGGCCTTCACTTCACCAAGACTCAGCCTTGAACGGTGACCGCACAAATGTTGCAAAAGATCCCTAATTGTCTCCTCACTGACAAAAATCAATAAGAAAACGAGTAACGCAGAGAAATCTAGATATTATAATTTTGCCTATCATTGATTTTATTTATTTACTGTCTACCCACAAGCCCACTGAAATATTTTTAACTGCTATAGTTATTGTCAAAATAAAATCTGAGAAATTGGTGCAGAAATAAATGTCAGATTAGTCATTTTCATTTAGATCGTAGAAATACCAAAATTTAACCTTTTTGATCAAATGTCTAATTCTCGAAAAATATGTCTCTTTTGCGGAAACAAATCCTTTTATGTGGTCAACCTGGCTCTGAAACCTTTTTTAATGTGATATATATATATATAGTATATATATATATATATATATATATATATATATATATATATATATATATATATATATATATATCTGATACCAACTAATAGAATTTTAGAATCCACTAAGTTACTCTGCACTCTTCTTTTCCTGGATGGTCAACAGTGGTCAGTATTAATATACTTTAATCTTGACGACAGATTCACCATTTCTGACCTGGCTTCGAGTAATTTAATTTGAAGCACAAGAAAGATAAGAAAGGATGAATAACTGCGATAGCAATACGGCCCTTGTATTTTTTTCAAGGATTTTACTTTTCACGAGGCAATGGATTCAAGGTATATACTCACCCTGCCACGCTTAAATCCCTTGGCGATGGCAGCGAAGTTCATGACTGTCATTGGGCACGTGTCCCCAAAAAGTGCAATAACTATACGGCCCCTGTAATCCTCCCCAGGACCATCGAGATCCTTAATTTCAAAGTCAAACCACGCCTCCTCTGTTACCGTGAAGTTACCGCAGTAACCAAACGCAAACAGGGAAACAACTGTCGCTAAAAACAGAGCTGCCATGTCGGGGCTGTAACAACAATAACAATAATAATAGTTTAAAAGATGATGATGCCGGTGTGAGTGTTTTTCGAAAAAAGTATGCTATCTGTAATTTTATCAAATAAAAGTTGGATAATTTTGCTTTGTCATTTTATGTTGGTGATACCAATTCAGATAATAAATCTTTCTTCAGTCCTAGCGTATTTATGTCGACGTTAGTAGCAACATTTCTCAATAACCTTATAATCCATATTTTAACAAAGCGCAAAAAGTAATTGTATTAACAATATAATTCTTCCGATGTTTTACAGCAACAAATTATTTGATTTGGATTTAAAAATAAAGATAGCGTAACTTTTCTGAACTCAGCACCATTAACTAAATTCTACTGACTGCATGTCCTTAGTTACTTTTTGCACAGTTCTTACCTTTTTATGTACGATAGCTGGAGAAAGAGAAAGAATCTGAGTTCAGCCTCAGTTTTAAAGAAAACGATCGCCACGAGTTTTGACGGCTGTGACCAATAGCGAGCTCAGCATCTGTCCCCTTGCCAGGTAGCAGACTATCGACTATCGGATACACGTTACCAGATGAGTTGGGAGTTCGGTGACTTGTTTTACGGCGTATCAATGATGTGGCGATTTGTTTCTTTGCAGTCAAAACGTGGCAAATCATCACCATTTCTGTGGAAAAAAATTAAATTTTGTTCATGCAGACTAATTGAAGTTTTTTTTAACATAATTAAATGGTATAACGAACTAGATTCATCCACTGTTTCTCGATTTTATTTTAAATTAATTATTTTGCCTATGATATCTTTAGTTATATTAATAAAGTTTTGGTGACAACTATTTTGCTGTAATATTCCTTACACATAATTCATAGAAATTTTAAAAGGTATTACGCACATTTACTTTTGTCAGTACTGACATTGGACTTTGGACAGATTATAAGTTCAACACCAAATAATTGTTGACCCAGTTACTGCTTTATAAGACATTTTAGGTGATCTTTTATGATATCAGGAATTAATCATTATTTTACGATTGATTTTGACAAATTTAACATCAATGTACATAAATAAAAATATCACAATTCCTTGAAATAGTAATTCTTATTTATTTTACGCTAGTTGATTCCATTGAAGTTTATCTCCTGGCAATTCGTTCCTCTCGAAGGAAATAAGCTGTGAACTGAATAAAGGATATCATTCCAGATGACGCCAGTCTGGAGGAGTTTCAGGACATCCATTAGATGTTCAAAATATACGCTTCCAAATGATTACCTATTTTATCATTAAATTGAAATCAGCCATCGAGATGAATACCATATGAACAACATCATTGCAAATGTTTTGTAGTTAGTTTATATAAGATCGACGTGTTTAATTAAATTAAAATGTGCAAATTAATCGCTAAGCTTACAACATGCATAGACCAGACTATGTACTTGTTGGACTGGGACTATAAGGTACATTCGTGGTCATATATTTGTTGGACTGGGACTATAAGGTACATTCATGGTCATTTACTATTTGGACTGGGACTATAAGGTACATTCGTGGTCATATATTTGTTGGACTGAGACTATAGGGTACATTCATGGTCATTTACTATTTGGACTGGGACTCTAAGGTATATTCATGGTCATTTACTTGTTGGACTGGGACTATAAGGTACATGCATGGTCATTTACTTGTTGGACTGGGGCTATTAGGTACATTCGCGGTCATTTACTTGTTGAATGGGAACTATAAGATACATTCAAGGTCATTTGATACTCCCATCTCCTACAGATAAATAATACCCAAAATTAAAAATAAATCTAAAACTAATTTTTCTCAATATGTTTGGGGTTTTAAAGAGAGTTGGGGTGGGGTATAAACTTATATTTTTTGTGATCTTCTCAGTAGCTGCTGCATGAATGTCGAATGAATAATATGCAACCATTGCGTTTTGTCGCACAAGTGACACGTAATAAATCGATCCAAGATTAAATTCTAAACTTCTATGAACTGGTCTATATTGTTCCCTTTGATGACCATGGTATAGTATGTCAGTTTATGTTTAGATGCATACTTTAGTGGCATTGTCTTAACTCCAAATTTTGCACCCCCTCCCTTGCCCCTTGCAAAATTGCAGAAATTGCCCCATCCCACCTGGAAACTTGGGATATTGGGACCCCTTCTTTAATATCCCCCTCCCGCAATGCAGGAGCAGCAGTCATGCCACTGACTGGTTACCAGATGCAGGCGGATATGAGCAACACTGAGAGAGAGAGAGAGAGAGAGAGAGAGAGAGAGAGAGAGAGAGAGAGAGAGAGAGAGAAGTAACATTGAATACGAAATACATGGGGTCCAAAGGCCAATAAACCCTAGATGATAGAGTTGATAGTGCCTACTTCATTTGGTATATTTTCTTTTCTGTATTTAATGCTTTGTTGATTTGCCCCTGCCATAAAATAACAGAATGGATATGCTCATTAATGACATGATCGTCATGGGGACTTGCCCTGTGCATTTACGTGTACATTTATTATTTTTATGGATATGCATGGAGCACATTCTATTGAATTTGCATAGATAATTATTCGTGTACATGTAACACATGTTACCTCTGTAGTTCATAAGCGAAATCGATTTTTAGATTTGTCGAGTTTTAATGTACAATAAAACTCCGTTCCATATTTTTATGTATTAATCATGCCATCTTTGGCTTTTGTTTTAACTTTACTACTAGGTGCAGATGGCAATAATAATTTTCTTGTAGAGAGAGAGAGAGAGAGAGAGAGAGAGAGAGAGACAGAGACAGAGAGAGATCGGTAGGCTATCTATTCAGCATGCGCTGATACAAATGTAGGAAGGTAGGTTTATAATTGTTTCAGACGAGGTTCGATTTTCCAGCTGCAATTTAGAAAATGGCATGTATTTGGACACGCACTGTCTATAAATGTTACTCCATTACAGCTAAGGAATAAATTTTTCTCGTAGATTTAGCTGAAGTATTGATGTATGTCGATCACTAGATGGTGTATTTGAAGGATTTGATTTTAGAAAGATTTCATTGCTCTAATCACAACACCGCCAAAATTATATGTAATTTGCATAACTACACCTCTATTTAATTCGTGTAACCGATGAATCAGCGCAAGTTGTCCATCAGAGTATCATCAGCACAAGGAAAGACTGTTTAAGGTGTTTGAATTCACACAGTTTGCATTGACAAGCAAAACATGAAATCACAAGAACTTGAAAAAGATATTATCACATTAAAATGTCTGTATTTGTAAACATGAAAAGATTCATGTGAATTTTGAACAGGTTTAGACTTTATCAGGTAGTACCGCTAATACAGTTAGGGTGGAATATATCTTGCCATAATGTCTTACCCTAAACTTTTGCGCAAAAAACAACTTTTTGCATCAGTCAATCAAGTCCAATCTCTAAATCTCCAAGCAAGTCTGACATTAGAAAAATAAAATCCATTCAACAGTGACTGGCAACTGGTAGAGCATTTTCATGAAACTCTAGTTTTTTCAATTATAATCACCTGGAGACAAGTGGAGAGGAAACTTATGTGCCCTGTTCACCCCCACCCACCCCACCCCGTCTTCCGTACACCCCCCATCCCAACAAAACACCAAACTTGTTCAATAGATGTTTGAGTATATCGAAAGTAAAGCCGGAGTTTTCTTGTATCGATACTGCATAGTAAAACAATTACTGCCATTTTACAACCACAATTAACGAGTGGTATAATATAATGCACAAACTCGACGAAAATGTCTGACTATGCTTTTCTAGACACTCAATGAGGCTGCCGGTTTGTTTTTCTTTTTTTCTTCTTCTATTTTTCGAAGCAGCTCTATCACACTATTAAAAGTTTATCAGGAAAAAGACACAACCAACATAGAGAATTCAAATTATCCGGAGTTTGGGAGATGGGCTGGGGGGTGGGGGGTGGAAGATTACAGCTGAGTACATAGTGCAACTATGCTCTGATTTTGTCCTATTTACGACTTTTATGACAATTCTGTGTGCTGGTTTTGTGTGTGCATTGTCTTTCTCCCAACAGTTCTGTGTGTCGAAAGGTGGAATGAGACACTACAAATCCGAATTGTTTTAATCCAAGGCAGGAAGCTTGAGGAAGACAGTTGCTACACATACTGTTGTAAACAAAATGTCGACGTGATTAAAAAATCGTTGGGGACTGAAACAGCTGGCCCGTTATTGAGATTGATTATTGACATTACACGACCAGTTTAAAGTATAGTACAACCAGTTCCTAGCAATATGCATTAAGGTACCGTATGTACTCGTTTGTAAGAAGAGTCCAAGTGCAAAATGCACAAACCCAGAGATGCCATCGCATAATGTGCCGGCAGATCAGGGTCTGTGCGGTTAATTAGGAGTAATCAGTAGAACAAACAATATAGAGCCTGATCAGCAGACGCATTATGTTACGGCATTTCTGGATCTTTGTTGCTTGGAGTTTGACTCCACTTAGAATCGAGTATAGACGGTTCGAGACAAGTTTGAAGATTCACAGATAGCGTATTCTTTGAACTTCACAATTTGTTTAAACCTGTCTGGGAAGAAAGACCACCTTATACTTGACACAACATCATTAAGTTTAATATCCCTCACCACACCATCTTCTATGATAATCAGCTCTAAGAATTTCCTGCGACTGTATTTCATCCAAGAACACACTGGAAAATCATAATGTACCGGCAACGATGTTTCTACTCACTGGCAACGCTGTTTCTAATCACTGACAATGATGCTTCTACACACTGGCAACGATGTTTCTACGCACTGGCAACGATAAAAATGGCGGGAGTAGAAGCCACGGGGAGGGTTTGAAATGTTTCTATTCACCGGCAACGACAAAAAAAGGCGGAGTAGGAGCCAAGGAGAGGGTTCTTGATCGACGTTTCTGTTCTATTAAAGTAAAGACAGTATTTACGTTGCCACTGGCATTCACGCTGTCTGAAGGTTTCAACTTCTGACCCTTAATTTCCATAATAATGGTTTTCTCAAGTTTGAATTTTAAAAAAAGTTATCACCGTTCAACAACTACAAAGTTAGATTTGCTATATCAACAAAGTTTTTTTTTATTTCAGAAAAAAATATTATTGAAGGTAACGAATTTTGTATGACCTGATACATTATCTTGAGGAAACAAATGAATATGGTTACCTTTTACTGATAGACTTCGAAAATGCTTTCGACTCTGCTGAATGGGGGAAAAACTCACTACGCAATCGTCTAGTTTAAATAGTAAAGGGAGAGCATCAGGGCCAGCAGTTTAATCAGTAAAGGGAGAGCATCAGGGCCAACAGTTTCAATAGTAAAGGGAGAGCAGCAGGGCCAGCAGTTTAATCAGTAAAGGGAAAGCATCAGGGCCAGCAGTTTAATTAGCACAAGGAGAGTATAAGAGCTAGCAGTTTAATTAGAAGAGATGAAATATATTTAACATGACTTAATGGGGACATTTAAAATTTTACAAAAACTATTATCAGTTGTCAAAGTTGTATAAATAAAATACAAGACGGCAAATTTTGTGCTTCATTGTAAATTTTGCATGTGATCAAATCTGGTATCATTGTTTTTCGATGTGTGTGTGTGTGTGTGTGTGTGTGTGTGTGTGTGTGTGTTAAAGCATAACACCATCACTGATTTACTGGCGGTGAGTCGGCTAGAGTCACATTCAAGTAGTGGCACGTGAAGTGTATTCATTCATTCATTGGCGGCTCAGTCTCGGGGGACCATGCGAGTAGCTCCCTTGGAGTGTCGTCTGTCTCTGGGGTTTTGGCATCGCCTTCTCTGGCTGTGCAGGCCGATGCGCGAGTGGCAGTCCCTATTGCAGTTGGTGCAGATGTACTGGGAAGTCTGAGTTGCTGAGGTTGCTGACGCACTCTTCTTTCTCTCACGTTTCTCTGCTGCCAGCTGACCTCTCCTCACAACAACGACTACTATGCCCTTGTGGACCGCCAGTCTCCAGGTGCCTCGGTCCTCGGCCTGCACTTCCCAGCTGTCGGGTGAAATGTCGCATGCCTTCATGTTCCTCTTGCACACATCCTTGAAACGGAGTGAGGGGCGGCCGACTCTTCTGGTGCCAGTGGCCAGCTGTCCATACAGGATGTCCTTTGGCAGCCTCCCATCCTCCATGCGTCGAACGTGTCCCAGCCATCGAAGACGGCGTTTGCTCAGCAGGGAGTACATGCTGCGGATACTTGCACGCTGCGGGATCTCGCTGTGTGGGACGCAGTCTTGCCAGCTGATTTTCAGGATGCGTTTTAGGCACCGTATATGGATTGAATTGAGCCGGCACTCTTGCCTCATGTAGGTGCTCCAGGTCTCACTTCCATATAGAAGGGTGCTGAGAACGAAGGCCTGGTAGACTTGGATCATGGTGTACTCTGTCAGCGCGTTGGTTTCCCACACCCTCATCGTTAGTCGCGCCATGATGGTGTTTGCTTTTCCAAGCCTTCTGTCCAGCTCCACATCGAGCGAGAGAGTGTTGCTGATGGTTGACCCCAGGTAAGTAAAGCTGTTGTCTGCTTCCAGGGTGACACCGTCAATTTTGATGGAGGGGGCAGTGGTGGCATCTTGTGCGCTGGCGTTTGTCTTTTTCAGGCTGATGGTGAGCCCGAACTGCTTGCAGGCATCAGCAAAACGGCATCCCAGTCTCTGGAGGGCATCCTCGGAGTGGGTCACAAGAGCTGTGTCGTCAGCAAAGAGCATCTCCCTGATGAGCACCGACCTCACTTTGGTCTTTGAGCGCAGTCGTGCCAGGTTGAACAGCCTACTGTCGGACCTGGTGTGCAGATATACGCCATCAGTGGACGAGTCCAAGGTGTAGGACAGGAGCAGGGAGAAGAAGATCCCGAAAAGGGTCGGCGCCAACACGCAGTCCTGCTTCACACCGCTGTTGATGGGGAAGGAGTCTGAGGAGGATCCATCATACAGGACTGTTCCCTTCATATCGGCATGGAAGGAGATTATCATGCTGCGTAGTTTTTTGGGCGGGGGCAGCCGACCTTCCTGATAAGTTCAAATATGCCCTTCCTGCTGACCAGGTCGAAGGCCCTGGTGAGGTCGATGAACATCATGTAGAGTGGCTGACCTTGTTCTCTGCTCTTCTCTTGGAGTTGTCGGAGGGCGAAGATCATGTATGTTGACGACCTGCCTGCTATGAAGCCCCACTGGGATTCAGGGTACACACGGTCCGTCGGCAGCTGAAGCCTGTTGAGGAGGACGCGGGCGTACACTTTGTCAACGATGCTCAGCAGCGAGATCCCTCTGTAATTGTTACAATCACTGCGGTCGTCCTTGTTTTTGCAGACAGTCGCAATGGTGGCGTCGCGCATGTCTTGGGGAACTGCTCCTTCTTCCCAGCAGAGGCAGAGTAGCTCATTCAGCGGCTAAAGCAATGTTGGTTTCCCACGTTTGATGGCTTCAGGCGGGATGCTATCGCTACCTGGTGCTTTGTCGTTTGGGAGGGAGTCGATGGCTTTGCTGAGCTCCGCTAAGGTGGGCACTTCATCGAGCTTCTCGGGAGTACAGCTCTGAGGAGTGCTTCACCCATCTGGCCATCTATTGCTCACGGTCTGTGATCTTCTTTTCCGTCAGAGATTTCAGTGGGGTGACTCCTTTCACTATAGGGCAAAGGGCCTTCTTGATGCTACTGTACAGGCCTTGGATGTTTCCAGACTCGGCACTGCGCTGGATTCCTTCATACATTTGCTGCCAGTACTCGTTTGCGTTCTGTCTAGCGATGCGTTGGGTGGTGCTTCGGGCACTTCTGAGGGCAGCAAGCATCCGTTCATTGGGAGCATTTTTTGTAAGCTGTGAAGGCTTCTCGTTTGTCCTCGATTACTGGTTCCATCCTTGAAAGGTGTACGTTGAACCAGTCCTGGGTACCTTCTGGTGGAGAGGACGATGAGACCTGATGTGTTTCCATGACACTTTGTGTTGTGGCTTACACTTGAAAAGGTGTATGTAACGCGCAGGTCATGGTAGGTGCACAACTCCAGCAGTCTCTGACCGTTTTCGTTGGTCTTTCTAGTGCCATGATGTACGAGGCAGGTAGGCCATAACTCGTGGTCCGCACCTACTCCGGCAATAAAGTCGCCGAGGAGGAATAGTGTCTCGTCTTTAGGGCATCCTTTGATCTGTTCGTCCAGCTGCCCATAGAACTGATACTTTGTGTCTTCTGGAGACGTGAGGGTGGGGGCGTAGACACTGAGGATGTTGACATGACATGCAGCAGTGGCAAAGCGGACGGACAAGAGACGATCAGTGCCCCCTGAGGGAGGATCAACCGAGGTCAGGAGGGTGTTTATGATGGCGAAGCCAACTTCGTGCTGGCGGGGCTCCTCAGGTTCTCGACCCTTCCAGAAGACGGTGTAGTTTTCCTCTCTGAATGAGCCACTGGAGGCGAGCCTGGTTTCCTGGAGGGCAGCTATACTGACATTTAATCTGGTGAGCTCTCTGTCAATGATGGCCGTCTTCCTGGTGTCGTCCACCTCTCTGAGGTCATCAGAGATGCCTGTGCACATGGTGCGCACGTTCAAGCCTGCGAATCGAAGAGCTGAAGTCTTCTTTGTTAGTTTCTTGTTTCTTTTGTCAGGTGCGAAGTTTCCGTCTGCTTGTCATGCTGAGCAACACACTGAGCTCCAGGTACCCACTGGAGCAGGCAAACGTTGGCGGACCGACACCTTACTGACCGGGGGCTGCCTGGCTTGAGGCGGGTGGTAGTCGGCCATTGTGACGCGATGATCCTTCCCACCTTTGAAGCTAACCTGTGGCGCCCCTTCCATACGCCAATCGGGTGGGACGTATAACCCGTAGACTACCAGCTTCCGTGTTGTTTCATCACTCAGGAGCGAGGCTGGAGTGGCCTCTCCAGGTCGCAAGCCTGTGCGTGGAGTATGGAGATCCTCGGCTGCCCAAACGTCCCCCTCTCGTCCTTGCTGGTGGGGTCCAAAGTAATGCTGAGCATGACATTTGGCACCAGTTCGGCTGCAGAAGCTGCCAGAAGGAAGTCGTAGTTGACACCCAGCCGCCTTAGGGGCTCCACTCCGGCACTCCTTGGCACTTCTCCTAGACGAATTGCCTGACAAGGCTAACGAGCTCCATCTGCCCAGGTTTAGAGTCAGAGTTTTTTCCTTCTCTTAGACTGGCTGCCTACCAAGGCTAACGAGTCCAATCTGCCCACCCAGTTATACCGCCGAGCACTCGGTCGCGCCACACAGCAGGCTCTGTGAAAACAGGGGGCCCCGCATGAAGGTGCTGCTGTGGACACAATAGTGTAGGAGAGGCCATATACAAGTATCTCCTGCCCAGTAGAGCCAGACAGTGGTCCCACGGCGATCACTACACCTGGAAAGGTGAGACTGTGAGAGACGCTTCACTTTCCTTTAGCGAGCGGGACGTCAGGTCCAGACCTCGTACACCCCCGCGAAGTGTATAAGTGTGTAAACCAACACTATTATGGAACATGAGACTCAACTGGCCGTGTCTGAATACAAATCTACCTGGTCTATATTAGGAAGGAAGAAGTGATATGGAAAATGGGCCAACTATTGTTGCCAGAGGGACCCACTCTACTTCTGCTATCAGAGGTGAGCTTGTCTATTTATGCAATTCTCAAGAAAGTGTAACCGAGGAAGCTTGTGATTTGGCAAGAATAGGTAATAATTTGCAAAACATATCTGATCCTGTCCAGTTTGTGGTGCCTCTTCAGATTGGTCACTTTCGTCATCAAAGGGACAATGGTATGGTTACCTTAGTGTAGGCGTGATCGTTAGAAAATACGTATTACTTGATCAGTGGCTAGAAAATCCAATTGTTTCCGTTTGTGTTGTTATTTCAGAATTAATACTTTTGGTGGGCTCAACAGCTTACTGACAAGATAGGCATTTGATGTTTTAGAGAACACATATTATCTTTCATGTAAAACATTTGTGTCGGCGAATAGATGATGTAAGGCAGGTAAGCCAATGTAAAAAATAAACTTCTACAGTTGCGGCCCCTTTACATCTAAACTTCGGCAGATGCATACCACGTTTTTCAATAGTAAATATCATGTGAGGATCATATACTAATTTATCGCCCACCCTTGACCCATTCTATAAAAGACTATAAGTTGCAATTTTCTATTCTTCTGTGAAACATGCTATTTGTTTATATTTATTCATTTCAGCCATCCATTTCATGGTTGATGAGGAGACTGAAACTTTGAGCTGCAGGTAATCCCAGTAACTAGTGGTGTTTATACATAGAGCAGGAATCCGCAACCTGTTCTGTCAGGTCTACTCACTTGTAGAGTGCTGTCTGCTAAGTCACACTCGTCCCTTTGATTTAATTATCATTTGTATCACTTGCAATACAAAACTACAACGCGTACGTGCCTTTCCAAACTGTCTGGCGTGCCACCATATGGAACATGTGCCATAGGTTGCGAAGCCAGACATATATATATATATATATATATATATATATATATATATATATATATATATATAGTATATATATATATATATATATATATAAGTATATATATATATAGGGGGGTTCGTAGATATAAGGAATATTTTAGAGTGAAGTGGAAACATTGTATTGTCAGGAGTGGCGAATACTTCCATTTCATTCGTGAAATACTTCTTTATATTACTAAACACATTGATTTTCTTTTCATTATCTATTGCTTTAAAAGCAAAACCTTAAATTTGCAAGAATTTATTTCTCCATTCTATCAATGCGATTAACGGCTGCATTTCCACATCGATAAAAAGGGTCTCAGGTGGCCGAGTGGTCTAACGCGCACGCCTTTACAGATCGCTGACAAACCTACATCGATAAAAAGAAGTTTCTAAATTATACAACAATTTTAGAGTAGAGACTTTTTACAAATTAGATTTTACATACATAATGCTTCAAAATGTATATTTTGTAAATTAATTGCTATTTTCATACGAATATGAAGAGTGTTTAAATTGTTGTTAACACATTTCTTGCGCGGATTGATACAGTGGATATTGCTTGGGTGGGGGCATTGTAGAAACTTAACTTTACGGTCCAACATACTTCAGAGGGTAACATCATTAAAGAATGGATTTTAATGATTGTGAGTTTACTTGATAAGACTTTGGTTTCTATTTCTCGCTGGTTCTCCTTTCAAACATAAATTTTTGCGTCTTGGCAAGCTTGGAGTCCATTTCGGTAACAGACGCTGTACCCAAATTTTTATCGTCAGTAGGATAGCGTCAATGGGATTTCTATGTTAAAACAGGGGGATTGTACCCTGGCATCAAGGGGAATTTAACATGGGGAAAATTGGGCCTGTAAAGCTACAAGATTTATACGGACAAATGGCACACCCTGGGATACTATACGGACAATGGGAATTTTGTATAGCGACAAGAGGAATGGAACAGGTAGGGTGACGTCACGGTACTGGACACTTGCAACAATGTAGCAAGTACCGTGACGTCATGCCACCTGTTTCATTTCTATACAAAGTTTTATGCATTCGCGTTCGATTCGCGTTCGATTCTGTGGATAGTATAGTGTATGTTTTATGCATTCACGTTCGTTTCGATAGATTGATGAACATCAATCCATCCTACCCATATTATACAACCGACTAAAAAAAATTTAGGTAAGAGAATAATGTTTTGGGGAGTTAAACATAAATTATACAATTGAATAAAAAAAAATTTAGGCAAGAAAGAATAAACGGATTGAAATTGTTCACCAATCCAAACATAGCTACAACTTGTGTAAATTCCCATTGGAAAATCCCAAGTCGATATTTATAGCCTCAAAATTTCTAGCTTCAGTGACGTCACTGAACTGGCTGACCTGAATACGCGATACTGTAGGTAGGTAGGTGGGTGAAATGAATTTGATATGGATAAAGGGAGTTTTATAGGGACAAAGAACAATACACACACAAAAGAAAGGGAGAAAGAAAAAAAAAACAATATCTACTATCCACACAAACAAACGCGAATGCATAAAACACACCATATTTACTATCCAAACAAACGGACGAGAACGCATACAACACACCATACCTACTATCCACACATACAAACGAGAACGCATAAAACACACATACACTACACTATCCACACAAACGGACGAGAATGCATAAAATACACTATACCTACTATCCACAGAATCGAACGCGAATCGAACGCGAATGCATAAACACACATAAACTATACTATCCACACAGACGGACGAGAACTCATAAAACACCCATATGTACTATCCACACAATAACCCCAATACCTACTATCAACACAGAAGGGGAAGAAAATAACCCCAATATCTACTATCAACACAGAAGGGAAGGAAAATAACACATTATATACTATCCATATAGTGTAGGGACAAGGTCTTTTTTGTTAAGATGAAACACACACACACACACACACACACACACACACACACACACACACACACACACACAGAGGAGCTGAGGTGTTAGTTCTAATCCATTCGAAGACGACATCAATGTTCTCCACTTCTGTCACAAAACCAAGAGAGTCCTGATTCAGCCCAAAAGAAATTCCTTCGTCCCCTGAAATTTTATTGCGCCATTTCAGAGACGCAAAAACGCACTTCAAGAAAATTGAGAACGATGGCTTACACCTATACCCTGAGATGTAAAGAGTTCAAGTAGTGTGTAAAACTTAGTCAAAGTTTATAATCAAGATGAAACGATGACACTTTTCCAACCAGACACCAAACGACAATGACGATCCGTGTCACACAATACTTTTCAAAATGTGTTGGTAGAAGTTTGTACTAGCGATCTTGAAGGAATGATTGTCTCATATCCAATACCATTTGCATTACAGTCTGTAATACAG
>JAECUM010025396.1:0-55089 GCA_016617855.1 Megalonaias nervosa | reverse complement strand
TTTTTTACTGCAACTATATGCGTCATTTCTGTGAATTTTATTTCACCCCTCTTTTTTCCAGGGGCAGGCGATTCCTCCATTATGTGCTGTAATATTTCTGAGAAACTGTTGGAGAAAAGGTGCCTGTTCTTACGTTATAATATATTTATACGTACATAATATATTTCGCAATCTGCGAAGAAGGTGACAAGGTTTAAAGTGTTTTCAAATACCTCCAATTTGGTTAATATAGGTTCAGACACTTCATATTTATCATTAGAGGTATTGGTCATGAGGCCACTAAGGGAATTCTAGACAGTAGAGGTATTGGTCATGAGGCCACTAAGGGAATTCTAGACAGTAGAGGTATTGGTCATGAGGCCACTAAGGGAATTCTAGACAGTAGAGGTATTGGTCATGAGGCCACTAAGGGAATTCTAGACAATAGAGGTATTGGTCATGAGGCCACTAAGGGAATTCTAGACAATAGAGGTATTGGTCATGAGGCCACTAAGGGAATTCTAGACAATAGAGGTATTGGTCATGTTGCCACTAAGGGAATTCTAGACAATATTGGTATTGGTCATGACATCACTAAGGGAATTCTAGACAATATTGGTATTGGTCATGATACCGGTAAGGAAATTCTAGACAATAGAGGGAGTGTCATGATGCCACTAAGGGAATTCTAGACAGTAGAGGTATTGGTCATGATACCAGTATGGAAATTCTAGACAATAGAGGGACTGTCATCAGGCCACTAAGGGAATTCTAGACAGTAGAGGTATTGGTCATGATACCAGTAAGGGAATTCTAGACAATAGAGGTATTGGTCATGATACCAGTAAGGGAATTCTAGACAATTGAGGGAGTGTGATGAGGCCACTAAGGGAATTCTAGACAATAGAGATATTGATCATGATACTAGTAAGGGAATTCTTTAGTATAAAAGGTATTGGTCATGATGCCACTAATGGAATTCTAGACAATAGAGGTAGTGGTCATGACATCACTAAGGGAATTATAGACGATACAGATAGTGTTCATGACACCACCAAGGGAATTCTAGACGATAGATGTTGTGGTCATGACACCACTAAGGGAATTCTAGTGTCACGAGTCTATGATTTTCAAATAAGTAAGAGAAAAGGGTGAAAAAAGACAAGCTTTGTCAAATTTAACAAATATTGTGTATTTCCCTCGAATACAAAGTCAAAATGAGAAAAATAGCACTTACGGTGTTGTGAATTAAATCACAAATTATTCCAAAAATTACAGACACAAGTCCCAAAAATTTAAAATCCTGAAAAAAACTCAGGACAACTCCCGAAGAAATCCGAAAAGTGACGGCGATGACGTGTCTGTTATAGCTTACAGAGTGTTGATGTGTCAGTCTTTGTTGAATTACAGTAACATAATTCCAGGTTTGAATATAGGTTCCAGGGAATGTCTTTATCCAAGACTTATCAGAGCACCGTTGTTTTTCCAGAGAAAAAAAGTCACTTGAATTCAATAATTTGAACGAAAAAGATTCCAGCCCAAAACTACTGGTCACAATATATAATATACAACTTGAAAGTGCTACATGTTAAAGCACGAATGACCAAGTCCTCACAGTTACAACACACACACACACACACACATATATATAATATATATATATATATATATATATATATATATATATATATATATATATATATATATATATATATATATATATACAAGGGCTATGTAAATCATATGGCGAATAACATTCCTTTCAAATGCACTGGATCCAGCAAGGGATCACGTTGGTCAGGGACTGATTAAGATAACTGCAATAAGCTGACAACGAACAGTGCAAAACTAGTTTCTAACTAGCCTGAGCGCTTTCGACTCTTAATGAGTCTTTTTCAAAGGTAAATACAGAACATAGACAAGACAAACAAATAAAACACAAAATCCGTTGCGTTTGCAAAACTTTACATGGTTGTTTCTACAGGAATTAAACCTTTAAATTTATTATGTTTCAACTAATTTATTTCAACTTGTTGCGGATGCTTGAAAATATCTTTACTGACCTAGAAATCGACGAGCGAAAACGACATCTGTTGTTTTATGTTCATTTTAAGTAGCCTTAGGTATCATCTGACTATTTTCCTAACATGTGACAGGTATGACAAGTTAAGGTATTTACAAGCATCACTTTTAATTTTTGTCCAATTGAAGTGATTCAAGATCTTGTGATAAGTCGTATTAATCCCTAAATGAACAGCCAAAGGCGTATTATGGGCCAGACCAAGAATTTCCTCTCTGTACAATTTTAGAACTACAATTTGATAGCTCACTGACCACTCATTACCAGCAGGTAACTCAGATGGTCTCCATTTTCTCATAAGAATCCCATTTTTAATGAAATAACAAAAAGGTACTTCTGTGGTTTCAGTTTCACTAATAGCCCTTTGAAACAAACAGGATATCTCAGGATCTTTTTCCTGTTCGACACGAAGTGACTTTCTTTTGTCACCCTGATTAGAATAAAGAGAACGAGTAGTTAAAAGAGGATCACTGTCATCAGTGTCATTTGATTTATCTAAAGGAGGAGTGAAAGTGACCTCATCTAAAGCCTGACAAATACGTGTGTCAAGTAAAGGATTAATGTCCTGTTCAAGATCATTCTCAAGAGATTTCTTTGCCATAGTTCTAGTAAGTGCACAAGCTGGGTATATATCAGGGATTTCTGGTTCAATAGGATCGACTTTCTGATCCAAACAAGGCTTGTCAGTTACTAGTGGATTAACCACAACCTTATCTCCAACTAGGTCACTGCCTGGTAATAAATGAATGCCCTCAATGGGGAAAGAAGACACTGTTCCGACGTCACGGGTCCTGACACTGTCTGATTACAAATTTACACAATGGAGAGGAACATTAACAAAGCCGCACTCTACTCCCTGAATAAGAACATTCTCATTTGAAGAAGACGTCTCAGAAAATGGCAAAGCATCTGATAATAAAAGACTCTGAGAAGCTCCTATGTCCCTTAAAATTTTAATAGTGATAGGATTGGCCGAATCACCCATGCGTGATATAGAACCCTTTGACATGAATGGCTCATAATTCTCCTTAACAAAATCAGACTGGATTATTAGACCCAACAATGTATTGCTTGCAATACATGACCGTGAGCTTGACCTCTTCGAAATAAGAGCATTTGGAATAGGTCTGTCTTGATTCTGTTGCTTATTTGTTAATTTGTAGCAATCAGAAATTACGTGTCATTTCTTCTTGCAATAGGTACATCTACGAAGAAAGAAGGACTTCCGATCAATCTTATCAGAAACTTGATTTCTGAACGTTGTGCCACATTGATATTTGTAAGGGCTCGTATTAGGCTGAAATACTTTACAAGAAAAGAGTGCTGAGTGGAAGACTTACAAAAGAAACTGTATGAGCTAAGGAATACTCGTCAGAAGTACGAGCAGCATCTTCCAAGATTTCGACCTTATGCTCATCAAGATGAGTCTTAATGTCACTATGGAGACAATTCTTGAACTCTTAAAGTAATACGAGTTGTCTGAGATTTTCGTAATCTTGGTCAACTTGGACAAGCACCACCTATCAAATAACTGCTCTGTTTCTCTTGCAAATTCGACATGAATTTGTCCTGCTTCTATTTTAATAGTTCCTTAATTTTTGTCGATAAACGTCAGGGACTAACTCAAACTTTTAAGATGCATTCTTTAACCAGATCATAGTCAGCACTTTGCTGTACTGACAGGGAAGCATAGATGTTTCGGGCTTTGCCAAAAAGTGCACTTTGTAATAATAGAGTCCAATGCTCCCTTAGCCATTTCAAATTTTCAGCATTTTTTTTCAAAATGAGGAAAATATTTATCTACTTCTTTTTCTCTAAATGGGGGTACTAACCTGATATTCTTAGTAACATCAAAACTTTAATTTGTATGTAAAGTAGGTTTGTGCTTTCACATGCCAGTTCTGATTCATTAATTATAAATTAATATTCCCTCTCATTTTTCTCTTTGCATTTGCATTTTTCTCTATCGCTCCTCTTTCTTCAATTGCATTTGCATTTGTTTCTCTCTCTCCTCTTTCGCCAACTGCATTTTCCTCTCTTTCCTTTTTATCTTATTGCATTTGCTTCTGCTCTTTCTCCAATTGCACTTTTCCTCTCTCTTTCCTCTTATCTAATTGCATTTACATTTGTTTTTCCTCTTTCTCCATTTGCATTTGTTTTTCTTCTTTCTCTTTCTAAAGCTCAAGCTTTCTTAACTCTAATTCCATCTTGTATTTTAATTTTAATTCCTTTAGTTTTAGGTTAGAGTCTGTTTCAGATTTACTAATCAAATCCAAAGCACTTTTATTCATAACTCCTCTTTTCCACCAAATAATGGACCAAAATATTTTTTATTTCTTGCTTCGTCAAAGAAACTTTTATCTCAGAAAGATCATATTTTCTGGCAAGCTGAAGCAATTCATCTTTTTTCAAGAAGTCTAACTGTTTCTGGGTAGGATTTGAAATAAAGATCTCCACTTTAGATGACATTGCTTGTTGGTTTCACTACAATATTCTAAAATTTGAAATAATACTTGGGATTTAGAAAATTCCCCAAAAACGTAAAACAAAATTTCAAAAACAAAGGTTTCTGAAATATTTTACCGAAATTCATATCCCAAGGGCAAGGGCCTAATTTCCTTTTACGAGTCTATGCTGTTAAATTATGTAACAGAAAAGAGTGAAAGGCAACAAGCTTTGTAAAATTTAACAAATATAATTTATCTCCCTAGAATACAAAGTGAAAATGAGAAAAAAAGAACTTGCGGTATTGCGAATTAAATCCCAAAATAATCCAAGAATTGCATACACAAGTTCTAATAATTTAAAGTCCTGAATAAAACTCAGTACTAGTCCCGAAGAAATCCAAAAGCTGACGGCGATGACGAGTCTGTAATAGCTTATAGAGTATTGAAGTGCCAACAGTCTTTTATAGAATCACAGTAATATAATTCCAGGTTTGAATTCATTATAGATTCCAGTGAATATCATATCCAAAAATTTTATCAAAACACTTGTTTTTCCAGAGAAAATAATCACTTGATTTCAATAATTTGAACAAAAAAAGATTCCAGCCCAAAACTGCTGGTCACAACATAATATACAACTTGAAAGTGCTAGATGTTAAAGCACGAATGACCAAGTCCTCACAATTACAATATATAGAGTTCTCTGCTTGGCCTCAGGTTAAAAGTAGCATTTTCTCTTAAGACCCCCCCCCCATTACTAATGGAAATTAACCTTCTAGAATGAACCTGATGTTTACAAAACAATAACCTGGATTACGTACAATTCACTTAGGAAATTCCAAACCTTCCACCCAAATAAACATTTACTTCTATCAATAATGATCCTGATATTAAGCACATACACAAAGGAAATAATGTAGCTATGTATAAGTTGTTTACACAAAATAAAATTAGAAAAATCAGGTCAAGCAGAAATGAACTCAGTTTTGGACAAGGGCAAATCCAGCATACAATGTTACATTATCATAGCATGTAAAGAAATAATTTTTTAAAATCTAACAAATAAACAATTAAATTAAACATACATAACACAACACAACAGATGTAGTGGTCATGCCACCAGTAAGGAAATTCTAGTCAATAGAGGTGTTGGTCATAATATTACTAAGGAAATTCTAGACAATAGAGATAGCGGTGATGACACCAGCAAGGGAAGTCTAGACAATAGAGGTAGTGGTCATGACACCACTAAGGGAAGTCTAGACAATAGAGGTAGTGGTCATGACACCACTAAGGGAAGTCTAGACAATAGAGGTAGTGGTCATGACACCACTAAGGGGATTCTAGACAATAGAGGTATTGGTCATGACATCACTAAGAAAATTGTAGACAATAGAGGTAATGGTCATGATACCACTAAGGAATTCTAGAATTTGAACAGCTGTAATCAATTGTATTTTTATTACAGTAAATCGTCAGTCACCATTTCACTCATACAAGCTTACAACTTTTAAAACATTGTTTCTTTTTGCTGTAGGCAACTCTGAAAGAATTATAACGAGTTTTTGACAAAATATCGTAATAGTAAATGATTGATTGAAATTTTCGACTTACTGTCTGCTTTTTTTCTCACGATCAAAGCATCAAATTTGCCATCAAGTACACAGATCTAAAAGAGTTTCTGACCGAATATCTGATTCAAACCGAATATCTGATTTAAATTCATGCCTTAACACATATCATTAAAGACAAAATTAACTATGAGGCCACCTTTATAGAAAACTTGATAAATGCCGGTCTTTATTTGATATCAAATGACCTTGTTTGATTTTGAAAATACTGACCAAGAAAGGCTAATGTTTACATTTTATGTCGTGTTTATGATATGTGAATTTAAAGTACTCGATAAAAGTATTCTCCGTATCGATAAACGTTTTTGATATATGCAGACGTCGGTTTGAACCTCTGTAGATATCGATTAATCTCGTATTGGCTTCTGTCTATATATCGATTAATGCTGTATTAACTAGCTAAATATTTATCGATCGATCCCAAATTGACTTCAGTCTTTATCTCAATTGATACTGTCGTGATTTGTCCCTATATATTGATTGATCCTGCATTGGCTTATATATATATATATATATATATATATATATCTATATCTATATCTATATATATCTATCTATCTATATATATATATATCTATATATATATCTATATCTATATCTATATCTATATATCTATATCTATATCTATATATATCTATATCTATATCTATATATATCTATATCTATATCTATATCTATATCGATTGAACCTGTATTGACCTCTCTCTCTCTCTATATATATATATATATCGATCGTCGGCATCCGTCCGTCTTCGGGAGACGATGGTGAAGCCTCCGGTTGGGTGTCCTATCTGCACCTTCGCGAGTGGCTGAAGAGTCCGACCCTAGAGTGGCAGTCTCTGTTGCACTTGCTGCAGGTAACGTTCATGCTTGTTGAGGCTGTTGTTGTTTCGCCTTCCTCCTGGCTCTCTTTGTAGCGAGGTTTGTGTTTCTCGTTTCCTCGGCTTTCTGAACGCCCTGTCTGACAGCAAGGCGCCAGGAGGAGCGGTCGTCAGCACAGCTCTCCCAGTTGTTGACGTTGATGTTGGCCGTCTTCATGTCCTTCTTAGATATATATATATATATATATATATATATATATATATATATATATATATATATATATATATATATATATATATATATATATATATATTCTGTATTAACTTTATTTGCTGTTAATGTTTATTTGCTTTAATTTTCTTTTTCTAGACCTGAATGTTTTCCGATTTATATTCCGAAAGGTGATTTGCATTTCCCAAATGACTGTATGAACTTTGTGCGCAATCTACCTGCAACAGATGATTTGTGCAGATTCGGTAAGACCTTGGAACTTCCTGACTATTCACTCTCTGATGGCTACAGTATTTTGTCATTTAACTTGCAGGTTGAACATAAAATATTTTTTTATTCAAGCGCATTGCATTGAACTAATATTACAGAATGTCTGCAAAATAGTGAGCCGTTTCTTTGCATTTACTAATATACTGTAAACGCAACAGTTTTGTGAATTTGTTTGAGGCTGAGACAAGGTTTAATATTACATTTCTATTTACGCCATCAAATTGCATTCATTTAGCATATCGACTTGGGTACAACTGCGACAGTATATCTGACGAGCGCAGTATGAAGGCTGTTCTCAGTCGGGTCCGTTCTATTCACGAGCATTACATGTCGCTTATTAGAGACGAGTATTGCTAGACTTTTTTATTTCTCGAAGTAAAGTATTATTTCCTTATTAGACTGTCATTCTTAACATCATGCAAGAAAAGTTTGGCTATAATAGGAGACAGAACTTCGAACCCGACAATACAGAACTGTTGACGTAAGAGTAAGAAAGAAATTAGGTGACTAATGTGAGAATTGTATATCAAACAAGAGAGCAGTGTACCCGACTAAAAGCTATTTTTATTGATGATATAATATCCCCTTTCCGCTTGTGTATATAAGGGTTTGGACTTGATCGACAGAAATGTGCAATACAGTGGCTTTAATGCAGAATACTTACCATGAAAAGAAACTAGCAGTAATTGACTTCAAGTAGTTGATCAAATCTGCTCTTTAGACACGCGTTTCAAGTCTGACATGGAATGTATCGTGTCTACAGAGATACACCAGATATTTATAGTTTTGATTGGATGAGGATTTAGGAAAGGGGTGTACAGGTGGTGAGGTTGGAGGAGTGTGCTCAAAAGCCAATATAAGAAATATTTTATGTTAATTGTTCAAGGCTGACATCATGGTGGATTCTCAAGCACAGTGGTTATAACGACAAGCGATGGATATTTCGTATGTGTGCAGCTATATCGGACTGTATTTTCTTATCTGGTTTGCTACCCTTTACTCATCTCAGTCTGGTTTTATCAGTCCGGTCGTCTCGGTGATGGTGTCCCCGCACTAGGAACTACTTTTATCGAGAAGGAAACTGTTGTCTTCTGCAATGCCTGACGGTGGTGTCATAAAATCAAACAACAACAACAACAAAAACATATAAAAATAAGAAATTGATTCACTCAAAAAGCAACTTAAGGTCGCTCAAGCTTTGATAACACGCCATACAAAATTTGAGAGACAGACATACACACGAACACGAAGTTGAACTATTTGGTATTATGCTAGAAACTACACACAGCATGTCGAATTTTATCCTATCTGTAACTTAATACATTTTCAGGTCAGCGTCATTAAATGAAGCTAATTAGTTTTAAATATTTCGTGTGAAACGAATTAGGTACTTTTTGCTAAATTTAATGCCAATGACCTAACACTTTGCTGAGCGACAGATAGATAAAATTTGCGATGCTGTATGGAACGAACTAAAGGCCTAACACGAAACATTATTCCAGACATTTTGGCAATAGACATCACTGACTACAAAAATCGAAGCTCTCTCAAGAGCAACCGCAAAGCCAGCAACAACCATACATCTGATATTACCACAGGCAGAAGGCACGTGCATATAGAAGTGAAATATATGAAACGTGCATGCTTTATTGAATCTTTCATTTTATTGTTATTTTATTAGTTTTTAGTTTACGTGTAACTAAGTCCCCATTGAATGTATTGTCATGACACCCTTATCAGTGGTCAGTGAATTCTTGCACATGTGGGTATGCCGTGATATTTGGATTGAGTACCGACGAACAAGATGAGATATATCAGTCTACAAAATTTGTTGTTGATTCATTTTCAGCACAAATCTTAACATTTTGTTCAATTCCAAGTGCGAAATAATGAAAAGTTTTTAAAACTTTCGGATTGACTTCATGGATGGGGAACAGATTAACAACTCTTAAATGCATTTTCTCTCGCATTAACTCATGATCCGTTTCTCAAGTTCCACCCACTGTTATTTTTGTTAAATAAATATTTTAGGTTATAGAAATCAGGTGAACCAAGCGACTTCCTTCCTCGATGCATCTTTCCTCTACGGCCAAACACCAGATGACAGCAAGGCCATTCGTGCTTTTGAAAGAGGTTGGTACATTTTGATGTTAATAATAATAATACCTGGTAGCAGCAGTAGTAATAGTAGTGGTGGTATTAGCAGAATATGGAGGGGAATTTAGTGTTTGTTAATTAGGTTTTAATGTGTACCCGATTAAGTATATTATAGTTTATTTATAACCGAGTACACTATAAAAAAAAAATATACATAACCTTATAATATGCACCCAACGAATCTATATCACATTTACTATTGTGTACACATTTATATAGATTATAGTTTACAATATCTACCCGGTTATATATACAGCTGATAAATGTGTACCGATTACATATATTACAGAGATTGTTTGTGCAAAAGAACACCGCTCTCTTTCTAGACACTTGCTATATTTTTTTTGTTATATTCATTAAAAATATTATCGTTCTTTTAGCACTATTTGCCTGTCTAATTGTACCAAGCTTGATTTTCATAGGATCTAAAAATTCTTTAAATGCGAATATACTGAAAAAATTATAACCATATTTAGAACAGAAGAGAAAATATGTGGATATATCAATCAAAATATTTGATACGCTGAAGTTTTGTCTAATCCACACAAATGTTTATTATTAAACTAATCATATCAAACCTGCACTTTTCTGTCCCCTGCTTAATCCGACAAGATGTTCACGCTCTAAACGTACCGGATTAACCATGCTTCCTTGTTGAATGATGTAACGTTTATATTTTAGGGATGTTACGAATGACTCCGAATGGTCTCTTTCCTCCGCCTGGCTCCAGTGACACGCGAAGTTGTCAGGTGGAATCTGAGGAGCATTACTGCATGAAATCAGGTCAGTAGGACCGGATGTAAGCTTTGTGATGTATATACAGGATCGTTGTATCGTTTCCCTCTACATGCATACATATGCACATACATGCATCGTTTTGTCTATACACATAAGACAATATAGTAGGTTGCAATTTAAATATAGAAATGGTATAATTGCAGCTTGCAACTTGTATTACAGTACAGAACGTAAATAATGGGTAGATTGTACCTTTGCGAATGTAAACGTGTTTATATTTGCAACTGTTTATGTATCTGTTTCCAAACAGGCGATTAGTTTTTGTCCACACCGTTTTACCAAAATGATTTAGAGGATGGTAGAAATAACAGAACGCAGAGATCGTTACAAGTATTCATTCAGCTCTCTGCCTGTGAAGTTCCTTGCTGCCTCGGTTTAAAGTACATTTATGCCTTTCTGCTTGTGAGGTTCCTTGCTGTTTTTGTTTAAACTGAGGTTCTGTAACAGGATTTGACCTGAATGGCTGCCTGGATTAAATGAACACAATGTGATGAGAGATGGAAGTTCATGAAATGAATTAATAAATAATGTGTATTCTCTACAACATATACAATGTGATTCTTTCAAGGTCTAAACATACGACTCATTCAGTTACTTCACACAAACATTTGTTATATGTGAATGAATTTGAGACTTTATGAAATCTTATGTTACAACAGAAAAATTATTCATACAATCATTCAAAAATGGGTAAAGAAAAACGATTCATATATTCAAACTTCTAGATGCATGATACAGTAAAACTAAGATGTGATTCATATAATCTCACGCAAATAGGTGCAACTCAAATTGTACGCAAATGTGCTCAATTGAAACAACATGTGTTTCATGTACCCGACTGAAACATAATTAATCTATTGAAACAAGCATGATCAATTGTAATAAACATAACTGTATCAAACATATGACTCACGACTCATAAAAGTCATTTTTACAGCACGTACGATTCATAACAACGTATGACTCATTTAAATAGTTGTAAACCTTGTAAACGAGAAATTTTGACCTGGTTTACATGTCCATTGTCAAACCACAAAGTTCTTCTGAATTCTTGGGTTAGCCCTCACTTGTATTGGCCACACACCCCCTTCATGGATCCACCATGCGCACAAGTTTACAGATGAGCACTTCTTCCTTGTATGGCCTTGATGGTCGCACATGCTTCCATCCCCATACAGAGACATACATACAGCCACACCGACAGCCTGATGCACCAGCACACAAACAGCTAAACAAATACCAAACTGGTCTTAATAACAATAACAGGTGCTGAATTAAAATCGATACACACATGTTACTGCATCAAACTCTTAATAGCAACTTATAACAGTTCAAAAGTTCACAACGTTTCAAATCCGCGTATTGATAAAGGCAATATTTCACGCTACACCATAAAAATTGAATATGCTTCACATATTTGCAAATTCTGCGTTGGTTCGAGTCTAAGATTCGGCGAACGTGGATATGTGAGAAAGCTTGCCAGTAGCTTCTCGTGGGTCGGTGGTTTTTTACGCGGATTTCCCGGTTTCTTCCTCCACCATTAATACTGGCTGCCATGTATAGCCTATCGTGTGCTGAAAAATGGCGTTAAGCCCCACAACAACAACAACATATTTGAAAATAAAATAAAATGTAACACTTACCCCTATGGCTGTAGAATGAAATGGAGAGCATACAGTCCTTGACAAGATCCCAAAAGACCAATGTGTCGATTAGAACAGAAATTTGCCTTAAATCTATAGGAAAATGAATAAGGATAAAATACCCGTGGATACCGTGCTTTTTTGTTTCTCTCGCCGCCAGCGATCTACGACGAGATGCATGCTAGCTCAGTCACTTAACTAGAAAAAACAATTATCCACCCTAGGTAACTTTGTACGCATGTACGACGAAAATGATCAAATCGTTCTAAGGCGAAACCAAGTTATTTTTTGCCTTATTCTGTGACAGGTTCCTTGCTATTTAATATCACTTTACGACTCTCTGCCTGTGAGGTTCCTTGCTATTTAAAATCACTTTATGACTTTCTGCCTGTGTGGTTTTTTGTATTTAATATCACTTTATGACTTTCTGCTTGTGTCGTTCCTTGCTATTTAATATCACTTATGACTTCTTGCCTGTGTGGTTCCTTGCTGTTTAATATCACTTTATGACTTCTTGCCTGTGTGGTTCCTTGCCATTTAATATCACTTTATGAACCTTCTTGTCTTATGTCTGTTTCTCACATTTGCTAAGTTGGCGTAGCTCCGTATATTTCTACGACAATGATGATTAATTGTACACTGTTAAGAAATATTGTAATATGTTTACTGTTAATAGGACAAATGGCAAACTTAGTTGTCATCAGAAATTAGGTAGAATGTGACTGAATGTTTGAATTCATATACGGTCAGTGTTTTCCTCATGGTCATTTACCATCATTTTAGCCGGAAATGCTTTTGCCAGATTTTCTTCTCGCTTCGTAGTTATGTAATGAAAATAATTAAATTTAATTACCCACTCATTCAGTCTTTGTCAGGTGAGAATCTTTTGGCGCTGGTTCGATCATTGCATTAGTCACGTCATAGGCCTGCGAAGAGAATCTTTTGGCGCTGGTTCGATCATTGCATAGAAATAGTCACGTCATAGGCCTGCGAAGAACAAGTCTATTTTGTAGTGCGTTCTATATATGGTCCATCATATTTACGAAATGGTTAGCGTTTCCACGTTTCCGTCTCCTTACGCACGCGTTTTAATATAAGGCAACGGTGAATATTTTACTCATCTACGTTCAGTTGGTATAGGTTATTGATTGAGTATTAAAAATTATTATTCTGAGGGCAAGTTGCGAAGGAGGACATTCAATGCCAAATGAACGATGGCCCAATATTTCTTTTATACTCAGTCCATTTACCTTGTTATTACATACTTAGAAACTAGCATATCATTCATACTGCTGTATTATATGAATAACACAATGGAAACAAACAACATTTCAACGTTTTTTTGAACACTTTATATGGCTTTTATTTTGTGAATGAAACCTCAGCTAGTGCAAGACTCTGCTTTATAGCTCAGATTATTGAGCCAGTCAACAACTAGGGCGGACATGATTTGTTCTACAGCAGAAATGCACTCCTAGTATCATGTAATGTTTTCATGAGCTACATTCAAACTAATGCATGGAGTACATGACCGAAATGATTGTTGACGTGACTTTAGCAAACTGCCTTGATTTATGAATGAAATATTTTACATGTATTGTACACGAACTTTTACTAAAAGACAAGCAAGCCGCTGAATTTAAAGAACTAAAATACAAATGACGTAAACACAAATGATTTAAATAAAACTATATTATCAGTTAATATATAATACAGTTATACCTAGCAATATCTGCATTTTGTAATTGACCTTGTCTAAAATCAAGTTAATAGTGTACATGACTAGTGACATTTAGGTTGTAAACAAAATCATAAATAGCTAAAATATTCTCTATGATTGTGGATTTAAATATTCAGATCATTATCAATGAAAGTAAATATGTTTACTTCCATCTGAATATAGGATATTAATTTTTCACTTGGAAATTCCTAAGTTTGTTGACAACTTTGAATGTTTAATAAGGAAACTGACCTATATCATGACTCTGTTTTTGTGTCTTAGCTTTTTATATAATGTTGTTAACTTGAAAAATTATTCATCCTTGCCTTAATATCTGAAACAGAATCAGTTTTATTGTTGTGTTCATTTTTTTTTTCTTTGGGTGGATTCATTTATTCAAAATATTAATTACTGAATTCAGACAGGATATTTTGGATTATAGTGATGCATCGAAATACTGATAACACATCGCCATAATCAAGGCTATAGGCACATTATCACGTTCGAGACTACAATGTACAGATAAACGGTCAAATATATATGATGTTTGTGATAGATATATTTAATAAATGTTGTTATTCTGTATAAAAATGTCATATTTGTAGATTAATTATATAGTGGAAGTCGAAAAGTATGATACTTTCTTCATTTTTCAAACGCATTTTCAGCTTAAATAACTTCTCTAAACTTTTCCGCTGCTTCACAGATATTGGTATCTTATTTTTACAATGACTTGAATAGTCTGTTTGTAATTTTTAGATTGTTTGTACAATCTCACATATGACCAATGTCTTGACTTACTTTTATTTTATGGATGTGCGTAATTTCCTTGCTTTTTCCATTTAATCTAAAATGATTCCTTTCTAAAAATAAAAAAGACAAGAAAGGAAAAGTCGGATGAATTGGTTTAAAATCCATTCGATTTATCAAGACAAAGAACATGCTTTACTTACTTATTCTGTATTTTCACGTTGAATCGGACAACATGTAGGTATATATCTAAAATTAGCAAATTTTCAATTCGATGTTATATTAGTGCTGGAATCGCTGCTTTAATTTCTTTAATTAAACCACTTAAATTTACTTACAGGCGATTTTCGTATTCATGTCATGCCTGGATTGACATCTGTCCAGGTCATGTTTCTCAGAGAGCACAATCGCATAGCATTCGTTCTTGGAAAACTGAATCCTCAGTGGAATGATGACGATATTTATTCAGAAGCAAGAAAGATTGTGATTGGTCAGCTTCAGCATATTACGTACGCGTATTGGCTGCCCTACGTACTTGGTCCAGATCGAGTTCTCCAATATGGTCTCAGACCATTAAAACACGGATATGCCAAAGTTTATGATGACGACATAGACCCCACCGTCGCCAATGAATTTGCAGTTGCCCCATTTCGCTTCGCGCACACTCTCCTGCAGGATACAGTTCCTTTCCTGACTGAGAAGGCTGCACTTACTTTTAGGAGTGAAGATATGTTTAACAAACCGACTCTGGCATTTTCTAAAGAGGGTAGGGGTGTCTCCTACCTTGGTTTGGGCTTATCGCAGGCACCACTTAGTAAAGCAGATGAGAAAGTAGTAACCGCTGTACGAGACAACCTTTTCAAAGATATGCATGGCCGTAGTCTGGACCTTATATCCCTGAACATTCAGAGAAGTCGGGATCATGGTGTGCCTGATTACAACGCGTGGAGAAAGTTTTGTGGACTTCCGTATGCATTTCATTTCGGCACAGGTCCCGGAGGACTGGTAAATCACTATCCAGAAAATGCAAAGAAACTACGAGCGGTGTACAGGTAAAATTTAGCACATTTTGTTTTGATGTAACGTGTTGAATATTATTCCGAACTATATTTTAATTCACTGGGGCAGATTTTCATTCAACATTAATATTTTGTCTTTCTCTAAGATTAATTTTAGATAACTTCACATTTCCATTCCATTTCTAGTGATGAGACTGGTACTGAACATCAAACTGATACTAATAACGTAAAAAGAGTTTTAACTGTCACTGAATATGAGACATACTAAGAAAGTAAGAGTTTTAACTATCACTGAATATGAGACATAACAAAAAGTAAGAATTTTAACTGTCACTGAATATGAGACAGATACTAGGAAGAAAGAGTATCAACTGGCACTGAATGTGAGACATATACTAAGAAAGTAAGAGTATTAACTGGCACTGAATATGAGACAGATACTAGAAAGTAAGAGCAATAATTGGCACTGAACATGAGACAGACACTAGGAAGAACGAGTATTAACTGGCACTGAATATGAGACAGATACAAGGAAGAAAGAATATTAACTGGCACTGAATATGAGACAAATACTAGGAAGAAAGAGTATTAACTGGCACTGAATATGAGACAGATACTAGGAAGAAAGAGTATTAACTGGCACTGAATATGAGACATATACTAAGAAAGTAAGAGTATTAACTGCCACTGAATATGAGACAGATACTAGGAAGAAAGAGTATTAACTGGCACTGAATATGAAACATATACTAAGAAAGTAAGAGTATTAACTGGCACTGAATATGAGACAAATGCTAAGAAATTAGGAGTATTAACTGGCACTGAATATGAGACAAATGCTAAGAAAGTAGGAGTATTAACTGGCACTGAATATGAGACAAATGCTAAGAAAGTAGGAGTATTAACTGGCACTGAATATGAGACAGATGCTAAGAAAGTACAGGTATTAACTGGCACTGAATAGGCGACAGATACTAAGAAGTAAGAGTATTAACTGGCACTGAATATGAGACAGATACTGGGAAGAATGAGTATTAACTAGCACTGAATATGAGATAGATACTAAAAAAGTAAGAGAGTTTTAACATGCTTAATTCATCTTAACAAGAAATCCACGAACTTCAATTCGTAATTTTAAAACGGAAAAGCTCGACAGTAGTCATGGAGTATAAAAGATAGATTGTACAATTTTGAATTCGAGACGTTCATCTTGATTATGTAACTATTTTATTTTGATACGCATTACAGGCATCCAGATGACATTGATCTTTTTCCTGGTGGTCTGTCAGAGATTCCCATGCCAGGTGGTGTCGTAGGGCCATTATTTAGCTGCATTATTGCACAACAATTTTCCAATCTGAAAAGAGGAGACAGATTTTACTACGAAAATGGATTTAAAGACACAGGATTTACCCCAGGTAAATTCATATTGAACGATGCAGACACAACACACAGGCATGCGTAAGCATAGGTGCATGGTTGCATTTCAATGGTTGTAAACCTAAAACATCGTAATGCCACAAAATCTTTTACATCAATAGCTAAACAAAGTAAACTTAAAACGGAATATGAAATTTGCACGTTATACCAACGATTTTTAAACAAGAACATTAAAAGGTTGAACGACAATAACTTTCGAATCAAATAGCACAGCAGAAGTGTAGTGGGGTAGAATAGAGACAATGGTAAAATATATTACAGACCCCCCCCCCTCCCTGGGCTAGTATAGCGACACGATTTATAGCGACAAAAAATCATCCTGGGTCTGTATAGCGACAATGGGAATTTTATATAGGGACAAGAGGAATGGAACAGGTAGGGTGACGTCACGGTACTGGACATTGGCAACAATGTAGCAAGGACTGTGACATCATGCCACCTGTGTCATTTCTATATACAAACACGAATCATTCGCGTTCGTGTTTTAGTAGACTATGTTTTATATATTCGTTTTTTTCCATAGATTGACGAACATCAATCTATTATACATAAATTATACAATCGACTAAACAATTTTTTTAGGGAAGAGAATAATGTTTTAGGGAGTTAAAAGATAAATTATAAAATCGAATAAAAACATTTTTAGGCAAGAAAGAATAAATCTTTTCGAGGCAGTGGAGTAGCCCTGAAAAGGGCCTTTGGGTTTTTGTCTTCTATTTTCTCCACTTCTTTAACCAGTTTCTCACTTTTCCAATGATTCCTTTCTTCTTCTTCTTTTTTTCATCCTCTGGAATCCAGTCTGGATGTCCCATTGATCTAATTTTTCCTGTATTTTCATCCAGTTGTTGTTCAGTCTCTCAAAGTCCTCTTTTCTCTTTATGTTTTCTTTGTCCTTCCTCTCTTTTGACCAGGTGTCTTTGATTTTCCTCACTTCTTCGTCCATCACCTTTTACATGAGGTCTTCTGCTTTTTTTAACTGGTCTAACCCCCAATGGACAAAAGACCACTCTGTCAAATGGAATATCTCTTGCAAAAAACACCTCACTTTGATGACAACATCAAGGGCCTCCTTCAACGTCCCCACTCTTACATATTTAGGATCGATGAAGCCTCTTAATTTCTCTACTTCCTCTTCTATCATCCTTTGTATTTGATCCCTGGCTACTTTCAGGCTGTTCGCAAAGTCTAGACTGCCTGGGAACCTCCATTCCGGTTGAAGTCTTTCTACCACATAGGCTCCATCCACCATCCAGAACTATGTCTCAATTCGTTAAACAAGTTCATGTTGCCAGCCATCTTTTATGTTCTGTGTAGAATGGCACGAATAATGAACGCTATGTTTTTATATACTTCAAGCACGGACGTGAAGGAAAACATCCCTTACACTCAGTTCACATGTTATCTACTATCCACACAATCGGGATGAGAAGAAAAAACACACATATCTAATATCCACACAATCGGGATGAGAAGAAAAAACACACATATCTACTATCCACACAATCGGGATGAGAAGAAAAAACACACATATCTACTATCCTCACAAACGAGCGCGAACGCAAAACACACACACACACACACACACACACACACACACACACACACACACACACACACACACAACAGTAAAGGAGTGAGTGTTTATATTCACACTACTCTACATTCACAAAAATTGGCAACTTGAATAGTCTCTCTTTTCTAGAGATTTGGTTAGCCCTGAGAAGGGCTGTTTTTTCTTTTTGAACTCCAAATGCACCTGGTTAATGATGACATCTTCCAGGGCGGGCACCACACACGCATCGCCGGCTCCAATCATTTTCCCAATTAATACGTATGGTTCCGAGCGCAGAGGGAGCTTGAGTGGCCTCATCATCCCAGTTTTCAGTTTGAGGGATAGTGAAGACTTGTTCTCTCTGTCTTCTCCTATGCCAGACCCGGGGATGGTGAGGTCTCTGCGGCTCCCATTCTTGCCGCTGTCGCTCCAACTCCTCCAAGGCCTCCTGCTTCCAATTTTCAATTTGAGGGACAGCGTCTCTCGGTCGTTGTGGTGTTGGTAATGGTTGTGGTACTGGTAGTGGCTGCGGTGCTGGTACTGACTTTGGAGGTGTCCTCACCTCAGGCTTCACCTCACACTGAGGTCTCATGATCAGGTGTGGCAGGATCCTTTCCTTCTCCTTTTCTTTCTTTTTCTTCCCCTCCTCCTCTATTCTGTCTTTCTCCGCTATGGCCTCCATAGCCAGTTCGTCTAAAAGACGCCTGGCATACTCCAGGTGCATTTGGAGCTCCAACAATTTGGCTAATCTGCTGCTCATCTTCATCGAAGTTGACTAGTCAATAATGGTAGCCAGACTGACATTTGTGCCGCTTTATATTCCTGGAGCACGGACGTGAAGGAAAACATCCTGACACCAAAATTTACAATACCACTATTACCATCACATGAAACGCGCGGACCTAAAAGAAGCACTCACGTTGACTTTTTCACTTTTTTACTTACAAACACAGACATGCACGATTTGACAAGACAGAGAAAACAAAGGGTGGATTTTTTACTGACAAAAGAAAGGAAGTGCTTATAGACACACTTCTATTTATTTTTTAAAATTTTTAAAGTTTTGGCAATTGAATTAGTATTTCTTTTCTAGAGTATTGGGTAGCTGTTTTTTTGTTAACGGGAGTAATGGCAATCTTTTTTTACTGTCTAAGATTGCGTCCCCGTCTTGCGGCAGGCTTTCCTGTACGATACGGTCTGCTTCTGCGGAAAGAGAAAGAGAATTCCTTGGAGTCTACTCGACAGTCCACAAAACCTCTGTCTGGTTCTTGCTGTTGCTGCTGTTGTTCTTCTCTCTGCTTCTTCTGAAGTCTGTACTTCTCAGTCCATTCTTCTTGTTCTTTCTTAATTTCCTCTCTGAAGACCTCTTCTATTAGGTCTTGGGCTATAGCTAACATCCTGACATTCTCTATCTCTTCAGGTTTAGGTATCAGGTTTAGCCTGACACGATGTAAACTGACGTAAGCTTCGTTCAGCTTGGCTAGTCTGGAAGGCATGTTCATAGGTAGACGAGTCAACAGTGGATGGTCAGACTGGAGACCAACCCGCTTTATATGGTTCAAACGCGGACGCGATAGAAAACATCCCTACTCGGTTTTAGTGTCGAAACGCTATGATAGCTCATGTCATGGTGAGGGATAGAGAGACGTCAAAGAGCATATATTCACAGTGCGCTTTGAAAACAAACAACAGACACATTTTTTTTTCAAAATACAACATTTTTTATTCAACCAACAAGTAACAAGAAACAAGTAACAATAACATCAAACAAATCATGTGAGATTTCCATTGATGGAAGTCATGAGGCCATTGATGTACACTACGTTTCCTAGCTAAAGACAAAAGATAACCATAATGGTCACAAAACCATCGATCTACTTTCTCATCGTTTCTAGAAGAGTGACGATCAAAATAAGTCACTAAATGTTCTAAAGGATATCCAAGACTGCGTTGATGAAGAAAATACACACAATATTGTCCACACACCATGGAATCTGTGCTTTGTAATTTCACATTATTGTATCGTGCCGTCTGGGCATTTCTTCTCATAAAGTCAATGATATCGTCTTCCAAAGGGGTAATCCATACGAATCAAAATATTCCACACAATCCTCTTGAGGGAAGTAGACGGCAACCCAGTGAGTTCCTGGAAGATGACTTTCCTCCGTGTTGATGACATAAGCTTGATGGTCTTGAGGTTTGCGATGAGATAGTTCATCTTTAGCGCACACGACAGGATTCCAAGAAGCAGTATACGAACTATTGTTCAAAAGGTAATAAAGCTCCCAGGTATCCATATTTTGTTTTGTTGTTTTTTTCACAGGTAATGATAAGTCATCAATTCAATTCTGACTTTTTGTTTGAAACGCTCTGTCAAGTAGCCGTTTCTTCGCTTCGTCTCCGCACTCTGGGCTAAGAGAAATTCGATGCGATAGATCTCTAGAGTAGACAATGGTGGGCAGGAATGATCACGCAAGCCTTTATACCACTCATGCAACACTACTTCTTCTGAGATAAAACTCCAAGCGTCGTCCAGATACTCGTCCAATTTTTCTTCTTGACTCATCGTCATACATTTATCGTGTTGAATTTGACTGTGATGATCGTTTTGACATCCATAACAATATTTCTTGGTCAATTCCGTAATTGTATTCGCCAGGTGTTTGGCAAAACAGGACACTAAATGTTGTTCTTGTTCTGGCCATCTGGACTTGACTACTACCTCGTCCTCTTTGTCTTGGTCTTGGGGTTCTGTTTTCACGCTATCCTCCCATTCCATGTCCAAAGATTCTCTACTGTTCAATGAGGGATAGGAGTCTTCCATTGTTTCTAATAGTCTAGAATGACTTCTCTCAAACTGTTGATTTCTTTGGTATTATCGAATTCGGCATACAAGATGACGTTGACCGTCTCGGTGAGAGCTTCTGCAAACTGAAGTTCCACACGCAGTTGACCGATTTTATAGGGTGGAAATGTCCCTCGTCGCTGCCTTGGTCTGGAGTGAAATCAAAGGCCCACAAAGTGTAACCTCCTACATAATCTTCGTACGAAATACCGTGACTGGTGTTGGTTCCTAGTTGTCCGGTAGCTTCGTACAGGGACAAGTACGATCTCAAGTAATTCTTCTGGGCAAAGTTAGGTTCGAAGGGTCTGGTACACAAGGTCTTGCCATCACGACTGACTTCGATCTTGGACACTCTGTAGTGCTTAAACTGGAAAGGATTTTGATCGTGGGCTCCGTTGAGGGCTGCATTACTGACGATGCCAACGATTAAACGTTTGGGTAACTGTCCTTGGAACAGATGATCTTCGATCTTGGATCGGAGTCCAGCAGCAATGGTGAATGTTTTCACTTCTACACGTCGTATCGGATACTTGGCGGTCGATCTGCTCAATGTTTGACTGATGTCGTTTCCCGCTTTAGGTAACACTTCTACACGACGCACGTAAAGTCTGGCTTCTTGGATGATGGTGTTGTACTCGTTGGCATGAGCCATCAAATGGAAAGCGACACTGCTGCGATTGAGTCTCAGGCGAATATCCACTCCGTTCAGCAAATACTTGTCTTGCAACCACATGTCCAAATTCAAACGATCCATCAGTTCTAAATTACGACCTTGCAGGATTTTCCTTCGACGGTTGTTAAAACCCACATTGTGAGGATTGTCATCGGCTGTCAGGGCTGTGTCGTTAAACGTGTCTTCACCTGCGATGTCAGGTTTCCATACCACGCAAGCATCCAGATGAGTGTTCTTGGTCTCTTTTCCGTACGTCAAGAGATTTTCTAGGTACGCTCGGTAAGGGTAAGTATCCATACTGCTGCTGACCAGTTTGTTATTCAAGTACAAATCCACTTCGCTGAACAAGGAATGCATGAAATTGTTGACGGGAGCTACGCTGGCATCGGCCTTGATTACTTTCAGTTTCAGATACAAGTAACTGCTATTCAGATCGATGTAATCTTAGGGTTGTCCTTTGATTTCAAACTCGATGGGAGCTGAATCCGTCAAAGAGGAGACGGGATGAAATTCGACCCATTGGGATTCTTGCATTGTCGTCATGGTGGGTGGCATGGCAAACAGATCCAGTTCCGACTGGAACAAGCACAAGACTCTCGGTGCATTATTTTCTTTTGTTTAATTGTTATGTATCGGCTCGTTTAAAGTAACACAAAGAAAAGAGTGACTACAACAAGCTTTGTAAATTTTAACAAAAATAATTTATTTCCCTAGAAAACACGGTGAAAAGGTAAAAATATGAAACAAGACCTACGATTTACGAAGAAGATCCAAAAATTTGTTCTAAAATTGTGAAAACACATAAGTCCTCTGAATAAACAGTTCTAAATTGGCGTAGTCTGAATCTCAATTCCGTTCCAAGATGGCAGATGATGACGTCAGACGAAGGTTAAACACAAATATCCAGAATTTTCACTGTGAATCACAATTTGTATTGTCCTGTTCCAATTTAGAATTAATTTCAGCAAATGTCTTTGTCCAAAGCCAGTTGTGTAGTTCTCCAGGGAAAATAATTATTATTTAAAAGGTAGATGAAGTACATCTATCGTCAATAACAAAACACATGTTATTCTTCATACGTACGAACGAACAACCCTATCCAGCACAAAAGAATGCCTTCTTCTTAAGGTATTTAGAAACTCTATAAGATGTTACGATGTGACTCTCTAAGATGTTAAAATATGACTCTAGACTAGTTCGCAGGTACCTGAGGATTTTAAAGCAAACTCATACGTCATTTCATGTACAAGCATGAAGAAATCATGCGATTTCGAAATCTCGCCACCGCAGCATAGAATGTCAACAAGTATTATTAGAAACGACCGTGGTCACAGCCAATCATTTACATAGCTATTTCCGACTGTTTACTTGAATCGACAAAACCGTCATGCAAAAATCGTGCTTACGCGAGTCACATTTACGTTCTAAATAAACACGATGTTTCTAACAAAATATCAGATCCTGCGAACACAATCATAATCATAACAATAATTATATTTAATGATATAAAAATGAAATAACACTGAAATAGAAAGAATGAAAAAGAATTCAAATTTTAACACACATGTAATTTAACTACAGAGTCGTAGGATGATAATCAAAAACGTCTAACTCTCCGACGGTTTTTCTTTTCTTAGACTTTCTAGCTCTAGGGGTGTGAAGTCCTCTGAAGGGATGTTTTCGTCGTCTTTTTCTGCCTTGTCCTTGCTGTTGCGTCAGGGAAGCAGGAATGCCTGACTCGGCATTGCCCAGGGCATTTATAGGAGTTTCTCGCCGACACAAAATGTCTTTACCCGTTTGAAGCAAGACATTTTTGCTTGCTCTCAAGAAAGCTTCTTTGGGGTTTTGTTTGTCAATGATGACATTTTGGAGAAATTCTTTACCTTGCGTCAACGCGGCATCTTTTAAGGCGTGCAATCCCCGTGTCACCATCGGTTTCAAAACGGGAGCCACTGTAGGAAAGGCCGATTTGAGCATATCACCTAAACCATGTCCTCGCTGTTGAGCGACTCCTTGGTACACAGGATACATGACTGACAAAAAGTTAGAGTAATCGTTTTCGAAAATGGAGTTTCACTGTGACTTTCCCTTTGGTGAATGGAATATTTTGCCTCAGATCTCCTTTTATATTAATGTTGACAATGTCGAAATACGACTTACTGACGGGCAAATAGTGAGGATGTACAAATTCGCGGTGAACGTGGTAGGTGTTTCCACCTTCCTCGTCAGCAGCCGTGGCAGAATCCACTTTGAAAGGAATGACACGCAGTAACGGTACGGAGGTGTGTCCCACCACGTTGTACTCCACCACATCGGAGTACACAAACATCAAATTCAGTCCTTGGTTCATTTCTACAGGGAATCTAAAATATTTCGCAAAATCCAAGTTACCGGTCATGGCTGGTATTTCGTTTCTCATCTTGATCAACTTGGGGTCTCCACCCAAAATGTCATACAATTCAGGAGAAAATGTAATGGCCAATACTTTGTCCTCTGAAAATTTCATCATTAGTCGACGAGATATTTTGTGGTACTCGATCGCGACACTTCTTCTGGCTTTCTCCAAGCCTTTACCAAACATGAAATTGAACCTGTCAGCAATGGTGTTCACCAAATGTTGACCACTAAAATAATAGCCCGCAGGAATTTTCAACAGATAAGTGGTTCGTTTAGTTTTGGGGTCTTGTGATTTCATAAAGTCAGCTACACTTGCGGGTTCATCCATGGCTTGTTGCACTTGTTCGTCATAAACTTCTACCGTAAAAGTATTTTCATTTTCGACGATGTTTTTGATTTGTGTAGGGTGAGTCATTTCCACCAAAGCCACTTCCCAATGGGTTTCGTGATCCAATTGGATGGCTTGAGGTAATCTGGCCAAGAAACAGCACAAAGTGTTATTGGGAAACACCTCCATGGAACTGTCACTGGGTAACGTTAAGTAAAATTGGTTGTTCATAATTCCACAGTTCTAGTGTCTGAGGAGTCACTGGAAGTCAGAGAAGTGTCTAAAAGAGGATGGTTAGGGTGACTGTTGGATCTAACGTTGGACACAAAACTCCCGTTGTTGTTGTTTCCGTTAGAAGAATATTTCAGAGACGGATTGGGAAGAAGGCAACCAATGCAACTGCTGAGTAAAATGGTCTACAATTGTTTGTCTCCTTGTTGCGAACTCAAATTGGCAATGGCAGCACCGATGACAGAATACTCCACAAAGATTTGGCAGAAAAAGACGATTTGCGTTTTAGGCACACGTTCTCCACACCACACCCACAAGGGTTGCTTTTGTAGATCTTGCAGAGAAGAACTGGGAGAAGGAGTGGTCACTGCAGTAGCTGAGGCTGTTTTGAAGGGCATGATGGTCACTTCTTTTTCTAGTCGATGAGTTGCGAAGCGGCGATCCAAGAGTCAAAACTGGGAGGATATACTTTCTAACGTACTTTGACTTCTTTGACACGTCGTTTTTCCACTTTACGAGTTCTTCGATCGAGAATGCTTTATATCTCGTACACGTCGTCTTCTTTTTTGGTCACACGTTATAACTCGGGCAAGTAAAACGTTCCTTTTAACACTTCCCCGTTCATGTCTTCCAATTTATAGACAGGAGGATAACGGCCACGAACTCGTTAAGTGACATGAAACAATTCGGTGGTCCAGTTGGGTAAGTAACCTTTGTCGATAGTGTGTTTGGTTTTGCCAGTGCGTACCCAATCTCCTGATGCCAACACTCCACCTTTCTTGGGGACAGTCACTGTTGGGGACGTACCAAACAGAAGCTCGAAGACGGCCACTTCGTTGTCAGCAGTCACTTCTTGTGGGGCACGCCCAATGCTCCGATGGTAAGATTGGTTGTACGATTGGACGAGGTGTGGCAAGACGTCAATGTACTTGAGAGTATGTTGATGCGTAAAATATTTCCACATGCGTTCTTTCAAGGTGCGTTGAAAACGTTCCACGATGCTAGCTTTGGTTTCGGGATTCTCGGTGGTGAAAAAATGAATGTCACGTTTCTTCAATTCTTTTTGGAAAGCTTGGTTCAGAAATTCGGTGCCATTGTCAGTTTGCCATCGAAGAGGGTGACACCCACTTTGTTTCAACACCAGGTGGAGGGCCCGCACTAACTCACTGCTCGATTTGGAGGTCAATGGTACGACCCAAGCAAATATGGAAAAGACGTCGATGACACAAAATAAATATTTGTAGCCACGATTGTAGGTGGCCAAATGAGAGACATCGGCTAAATCGGCTTGCCATTGGTGATCGATACCCACTACTTGGGCGCGACTTCTGGAAAAGTTTCGTCGAATAGGTTTGTGTAAGGTGTACGTGGCTTGTTCTTGTAGCCATCGTTGCACATGAGGTAAACGGATACTTTTCAGTCGAGTTTTGGCAGCACGATACAATTTCTGAACTCCTCCGTAACCTGCGGGATGGGCTGCATCGTAGTAAATGCTGGCAAACACCTTCTCCATTTTTTAATAAGTGATCCAATCTTCACTGATGCTACTCTTGTCTTTCTGTGGTATTTTCTTGGTTTGTAATGCTTTGCGTGTCCGACGAGCAATAGGTGTTGAGGAGGACGGTGTTTGAACAGGGGTAATCAGTTCTTGTTTCACTTCTGTCTTGTCTTTCGTTTTCTCTTCTGAGGATGAAGGAGTAGCCATCATATTTTTAATCCAACAATTCTAGATGTAGGTGTTGTTGTTAACTTGCGTACTTTTTCTGGTGGAATTTGAAGCTCTTCTTCTTTTTCTGTCTTGATCACTGGGACTAGTGGTAGTGGACTTTCTGTCTTGACCATTGGAGGTGATAGTGGTGGTGATGGACTTTTCATGAAGGCCTGAAAATCTTTCAGAGTGGGTTGAGCTGTTTCGTCTAAAGCTTTTTAGCGAAAGAGTTTCAGTCGTTGCAACAAATGACCGTACCGTTGCGATTTTTCCGTTTCTGACAAATCGCTGCGATCCATCAACGATTGCAATTCGTGTTGTAACTGGGGCATCTCGGTCAAATGAGGATTTTGAGGTAAATGCGGGGTCCGTTGTTCTTGCCAACGATGGTATTCCATCCATCGTTTGTAAGGGACTAAAGCTAGTTTTCGTCCTTCCATCAGATTTCATGGGTCACGTCTGAGATCTTTTGACTCCAGTGTCCTCCTTTTATCTTCTTGGAATTAGGGCGGGTATAATATGTCCCATCGCACTTAATATAGGTTTCGCTACTTCGGTAATAAGTCCTAACATGGGTAAAAATCCTCCGCGTTGCACCAACATCTTTTTCTTTTGACGAATGGGTATTTTCTTTTGGACCATTTTTCGAAGAACGTGTCGATGTTTGGCTAAGCATTTTTTCTCATGTTTAGTCAAAGGTATCGTGCCTTTGAAGACATTCACACAACATTCGCTCACCGTATCGATGACATCTTTGGGGGCGGTTTGAATGAGTTTTTATCGCATGGGTGAAGGAGCTTTCGACAGGACGGACAACATGTCCCAGTGTTTGACTAAACGAGGTGGCAGTTCTTTCCATTTCCTTCCTTTGGGGGTAGAAGAGAAATGTCTTTTGCGGGGTGACATCTTTGTTTGTTGATTACGGGACACACAGCAAAAAATACACTAACGTCGATGACTTGTCACACGGTCTTTTATCCTTTTTTGGGGGACTATCGCTTCGTCATAAAGGTGACGATGTGTTTTCCAAAATCGCCAAAGAATCCTCCTCTTTGCTGGCTCCTCTTTTTTTTGTATGAGTGTGTTTTTTCTGGGGGTGTCGCCTATGTTTGGCTAAGCGCTTTTCCGCATGACGAAACTGTCCTTTTCTTTTTCGTTTCTGGACAGGAGAACGACGATGAGGGAACATCTTTTGGTGCACACAAAAAAATACACTGACATCCATGGCTCAACATGCGTCTTTTTATCTTATTTTTTTGGGAGCCTGTTCTTTAACCTTGTGGCAAAATCATTGGCTATCTTATCAAATTCAAGGAAAGGGCCAAAGAAACCTCCCTTTTGGTGGCTTCTCCTTTCTTTGGATGAGTGTGTCTTTTCGGAGGGTGACGTCGATGTTTGGCTAAGCGTTTCTTAGGATGACGTGACTGTCTTTCTCGTTTTCCTTTTCCTTTTTGGACCGAAGAAGAACGACGATGGTAACGGTGTGCACGTCTTGGAGGGGACATCTTTGAGCGTGCAGCAGCACAAAAAACACTGATCCGTATTGTTTGTCTCAGGTCTTTTTATACTGGAATGCTTCGACACTGATTGTCTTTACGGCATATCAACTTTATGACAGGCAACACACGCTGTGGAGGAGTTCGCAACGGACTAAATCGGGACAGTTCTTGCTTGGACAAATCCAGTAAACTCTGTAACACACCCGTTCTCTCTTGGACTTTGATTTTGGGGGCAGGTAATTTGTGAGCAGCGGCCACTGCCGCTAAAGAGGAAGAGGGTGTCACCGCTGGAGGAGAAGTTTTTGGAGACACTCTCTTGCGGGTAGAAGCTGTTTTCTGTGGACTTTTCTTTTTCTTTTTCTGAGGCTGTGACCTGGTCTTGACACCGTTGCTCTTTTTCTTTTTCTTCTGGGTACATTTGGGCGTGGCTTTTTTCTTGGGAAGAACTTTGGGAGCATTAGGATCCCATTTTAAGAGGGAACGAATGATGACACCTCCTAGAGAACCGCTACCTCCAGGTTTCAAAATGATTTGCTTTTTGGTTTGAGTGTCGATGCGAGGATCGGCTAGTTGCGTCAAGGCGCCTTTGTTTCTCTAAAAAAAAAAACACGTTTGGTTTGATGTGGAATGTGAATGATGCCTTGCAGTAATTGACGTGCTGTCACCGTAAACCATCGTAAGACTTCTTTGAGACTAGCTTCTAAGACACGAGCACGTATTTGTGGATTTTTTCACGACTGATACCGTACAAGGCACGAATCAATTTAATGGGAAGATGAGACTGAAGGGACGTCATGTTGACGATGTGTGAGACAGAGTCAAAGTGACCGAGGTTTTTATAGATTTTTTTTGGTGATTGTGATTAAGTCGACGAAGGGGACGTGTACACGACAGGCCCTCCGTCTTGGCACCAGTGGTGAAACAGATGGGTACGAAATCGCAAATAATCGGGAGTGGTGGGTTTTAAATCCACGAGTAAATAAGCGTGTGGGGTTTGAGTGGCATCGTCGTACGCATTTGTCAGCCAAGGCGTCCCTAACTGTTTGGCTAAGACTTGTACTTGCGATTTATCTCTAGGGCTTTTAAACAACACCACGTAATGAGCATTGAGACTGATGGTACGATGGGCTTTACTTTGTTGAAACAAATTTTGGGTGATGTAAATGACACTGGCATTACGATGATGCCCTTTGCGCGTAAACCAGAGTTTAATTTCTTCTTCGTCTTCTCCTAACATGTCGTCAAAAATAACCAAATGAGTTTGACTAGGGTCAGACACGATCCCGTCGTCCTCGCCAGGAATGCCTTCCACAAAGACGATGGGATCGCCTTGACTTTCTCGCAGAAGGATGTACGCCAATTGCCACTCTTTGTAGCACCACACGATGCGTTGAGGTGGACGATTGATCAAATGATATTTATGTTCGATCAAACGTTTGACAAATTCGGTTTTGCCTGAACCGCTGGGTCCGGCAATGAGCATGTTAGAGGGATGGCGAAGATACAAGGCCTCCCAACTAGTCCGATCTACGTGTTCGTCAATGACTTTGACAGTGGAGGAAGAGGGACTAGAGTCAGTAGAGGTAGCCATAGTAATGTTAGAAATGTCAATTTTGACACGAAGACAGACAAGACAAGAGTTTTTATACTTTTTTTCAGGACACGTTTATTGTCATGTTTAAAAGTGAACAACACGAAAGACAAAAATACATAAAAGCCAAATGGTTAAGTACATAAATAAAAGACACATCAAAACGATCATAGTGGAATATAAACAAGTCTCTGTACAACATTTGTGATGATCAAGAGGTGAAATCGTAAGGGTACTGTGTAATGTTCTGAGAGTCTCTACACTCCTTGGCACAATCACACAAGAGTCCTCCCGGAATGGCCTTTCAGGGATGTCGATTACGGTCCTGTCCTGAATAGAGTGGTTTTCCTTGGTCACGATTTCTTCTTCTTCTTCTGGCACTGTCACTAACACTGGTTTAGAAGTTACTTTTTTCACGGAACGTTTTAATTTTTAAGGATTACAAATCTTGGGCATAGTGTGCCACTTCTTTTGTCCATGCCTCAAACCCCCAACTTTTCCAGTCACGTACATCTTTCCAGTGAGGGTGTAAGTCACAAGCTACACACACGTCATTGTACACATCTTCAGTGCCTAACAGTTGACGAATCTTGTTTTTCCGTAGAGGTTGAGAAGTATCAAGACGAAAGCGCAAAGCTTTGAACAGAATGAATCTCTCGTGTACATTTAAAGGGACCAGTTTCATGATTTTTGGAGTTTTAGGTACTGTTCGTAAAGAAGCCACAAGGAATCGGCTGGTAAACGAAATCCCAGAAAGCAAGTCACTAAGACACACATTACACGTCGACCCCAATTCAATGGACACAGTTCTCGTAATAGGCGATGGTAATCCTCCACCGTTTGAATAGTGTCATTGCTTTCTTCCACGGAATCTGTTGTATCACGAATGATAAAGGTCGTGGCATGGTAGTCCGTTTTTATGCCCTCTTTGGTGTCAGGTAATAAGTATACTTTTTGAACAGCTTCGATTTTATTTTAGTACCGCCATACCAAAAACGTTTAATCACTAACTCACACACCACACGTCGAACAGAAGTTTCCTCTTGAACTAGAAAGAATTGTTCTTGTAAAGATTTGTTGTAATCATCTAACTCGTCCGTTCTAATTCGGTGCATTAGGATCATCTTGTAAGTTGAATGAGTGGCATCCAAAAATTTATGAATTTCACGCGATTCATCAATGTCTGACCACTGGAACACTTTCATCATAATCAGTCCTCTTATAGCATTTAGGTACCAGTGGTTCCAACATCGGTGACGTAACGGATGCAATGGTTCTTTGCGTTTCACTTGTATTTTGACGAACTCACGGTAAATGCGTTCTCTCAATTCCACAGACAAAGCACGAATGTTCTCTTGTAAAGTATCCATAACCATGTCAGTCAAACACTTCTCCTAGAGCGAAAGTAATGAACGTAGTGAATAATTTCTGACAACTGCCATCCCAGGAAACGGTCAAGAGTGTCAATAAAATCTTCAAATGTAAATGGTCTAAAGAGAAATAGTAGGAAGAACGCACCCTTGATCCAGAGAAATCGGACTTGTTTGTTGACTTTTCTCAATTTCCTCTTATGAATTTCTCGACATAAAAGTTCTACAGTCACTAATTGAGATTTGGCTCTGGCAAGTCCCTGCCAAATGTCCTTGTAGATCTTCTCTTGCAATTCGTTTGGTAATCTTTGAAGATTTTTTTTTTACATGGGGTTTAAATACTTGTCTAGGTGTTGTCCAACGTTTGACTCCTAGCCCCGTAGCTGGTTTCTTACACGACATGGTATGCCCACTTCAATGACGAGGTCCCACTAAAGATAGGTAGTGACTATCTGGAGACCATCGAGCATGTTCCAGATAAGCGCAATCTTTCTTCTCCCACTCGTGAAGTGACACACCACAACTGAAGCACTTGACTTTATCCCCTTCGCCAAAGTAGATAAATCCAGCTCTAGCTAAATCTTCTGGGGTAGGTCCTCCCAGATATTTTGGCCATTTTCCTCAAAAGGTTTGCAATCGACTTTCATAGTCAGAGTATTCTGGTAAACGCACAGGGAATGAATATTCGTCTTTCACAGATTCATTTCGATGACGGTACGGTGAAATATGCAGTTCAGTTTTATATGACATCCTGTTGGGTGGTAGCCGCATGATTTCATTAGGATGACATCCACCATGAAAACCAGAAAAGTGAAAAGGTGTACGATAACGATTGGCATCGCTTTCGCATCCATCAGGTTTGACACCCACAGCATCACTTTCCATGGTAGGTACGGTAGTAGTAGTTATAGCAAAGTTCCCATGATGATGTGGTATTGAATCGCTAAGGTCATAGCGTACGGCATCCCTGCCATCGCAAGGCACAGCATCGTACTCGAGTTTACCCTTGCTTGATACTTGCTGTGTGAAAGGATTCATTTTTCTCGCTTGGCGTTTGTAGTGACAATGAATTATCAGTCTTGAATGTTGTCCCTTTTTATATTCTCGCCAATATCAGTGTGATCGTAGGGTAAAGTAAAGTGATTAGGAAGCCGTACTCCCTTCTGGTACACGATTTGATAGACTTTTACCAAGGGTCGGCTGACGATTTGGTGAGTGGGTAAACGTACAATCTTGTGCGGTTCGTGGGTGGTTACTTTAAAATTTCCATTCTCTCCAGACTGCAAGGCTTCTTTCAAGACGCCAAGGTTCACCAGTCGACTGGTGCGATAATTGAGAGTCAATCCTTTCACTTTACACTCCGTGTGTACTTCTCCTGGTGGGTTACGGTATTCATAGCCGTAATGTTTGGGACCGCCATTTGCAAAACTTAGAATCTTTTCGTCGGGATACTCGTCCGTCCAGGCTCCTAAACGGTCTCCTTCGATGTCAGGGTGACGTTGACCCAGGCGATCGATGTAGATGCAAGTGTCCGTGTCACAGCACACGATATCCTAATAGTTCTAAAGCTTCGTACAGTTTTAAGCGAGCATGGGCTGTCACGTAAGCTGCAATGATGACATTTCCAAATTCGTCGGCTTCTACAAAGTCCAGTTCTTCTTCGTAATTGACTAAGATCAAGTCCTCACCAACGACGTCCACGTGTTTCATGTATTTCGTTTTGTCGTGAATCATCTGGAAGTAGCGGGAAGGCTCTGTCAAATACTCCGTCTTGGTTAAACACGGTCGTTGTGCCATTTTACCCCACAAACAATTCAACATCACTCTGGCAAACGATCGCCTTCCTTCGTTTTTCTCGATGTCGTCTAAAGTGATGCCTTCCTGCTCCCAGTATTTCTCTCTGAATTTTTTTTTTTGGTCTTTGGGAGTGTGGCAGCAGGAAGGATATCACCTGGCTTCTTGTTTCAGTTTCAAAAAGGCATTCACGTAGTCTGCAAAATGCCTTTTTCAGTCTCGTCGCCCTTGTGGTATTTTTTCGTCTTGGGAAAGTGGTAAATTTTGCACACTTCTAACAGTTGGTATCCCAACTTCAGAGCTTTAAACAATTCCACACTGACCCACGTTCCTGTCAAGGCGCGTTCTTCCTGAGTGTGCTGACACAAGGTCGGTCTTGGTTGCACGTTTCAGCACAAGTACGGCACAAGGGAAACATCAGTTTTCCTTGGCAATGGTGAGGTAAAACGGGATGGTACAAGTACGTGGGAGGCAAGACTTTACAGTTGATGAATCCTTCGTATTGTCGAATATTGTCCACGTCGATGTGTTCCGTCAGCTATTGTGCGTCCTCTGCGGGAAAGTGACAATATTTGCACACATACGGATACAGAGAACACACGCCCAAGTATTTGATTTCCTATCCTTTCTCCTCGTCGGCTTGGTACAACAAACAGGTGGCATTAGTCCGTCCTCCGTGCAAACTGTCCCTTGGTTTCAGTGGGTCTACCAGCTTGTAACTTTCCACGATGCGCTTAAACTCGGGATCGGTTTTTAATCACTGATCGTACTCGTGTTCCCACATTTCCACTACTTGGTATCCTTGCTCTTCTAACTTCAAGCGTCGCTGGCAAGTGGCCTGGTACAAGTCTTCCATGGTCCGTTGTAAAAATGATTTTTAGTATTACGTTGAGGGTAGCAGATAGGAAATCCGTGAAATAAGCACCCGTTAAACTCGTAAACAATCTGGGGGTTTTCTAAGTCTCAGCCATCTACCGAATACCTTCCAATAGTCTTTTCGCCTCCTCCGTTGCGGGCATGTTGGATCCATTTGTCTTCCTTGTCACACAAGTAATGTAACCAGCATAGGGCTTTGACCGAGTATTGACGTTTGACAAAATTGGTTGTTTGAGGACTGATGACAACTAGGGTGTTTTCGGGCATAAATCGTTGGCGGTACACTAAGGAACACGCTTTGGCAATGGTGCAGGCTTCTTTCAAAGGATCGATCCCTCCGTGTTCCAAGAACAGTTCTCGAAATTTTCCACAGCAACGCCGTAAAATGTCTACGTCGGAACGACAATATTTTAACATTTCTTCCTGAAAGTCGAAAGGGTCCGAGGCGTGAGTCTGGTACCAAGCGTAGAAAGCTTCTTGTTGTTCGGTACGCATGTTGTCAGGGTCGTAGTAGTGAGCCTCGGGCAAATGAGATAGAATGGTGTGTTGATTGGCTTCGGTATTGAAAAAGTGCGGAAAATATTCTTTGACCATTTCTGTCATTCCAAACGTTTTAGGCATGCGACTCAAAGGCATGGCCAAGTAACTCATCGAATCTTTAAACTGCACTTGGCCCACTTGCATGGAAATGATTTTGGCTCCGTTCAAAGCACTTTCGGGCGTTCGGTACTTTGTTCCGTATAGTATCTCAAAAGAAACTGCCCATCGTATCCCGAGAAATTGTGAGCCATCACCGTGGCATAGCGATGACAATCTCCGTAACGTTCGATGTCTTCTTGACTCCACGTCTCGTCGATAGGGTGTAAGATCCATTGGGCGAAATCGGCTAGCGTGTATGGTCCCCGAAAGATTTTTTCACGTCCTCCAGGAATCTTGCTACGGTGAGGGCAATGAGTCAAGATAGGCACTTGGATGCACTTCTCACACGCTCGGTGAGCCACGCAGAAATTAGGAATGTGAATGCCAGTCTCTTGCATGCATTCGAAATCGAAAAAGATGAAATGGCCATTCTTTTGGTCATTATCTTCTTCCTGTTGGGATTGGTATGTGACATCGTTTCTTTCCTGAACAGACGTGCCCCTTGGCATTATTGGTACGTATGACTTGTCCACAAGTAGGGCACAATCTCAGGAGTTGACAAGCACTTTTCTGCTGTGAACCTTGCATCTTTAGATGTTGCTGGTAACAGAAAGGGCTGACAAACGTGCGCTGACAAGCTGGGCAATGCACTCGTTCTTGTCCTTGGTCCAGACAGGGCTTAGAAGCTAAACATTCCTCACATTTCGATCCACAATGCTTGTGTTTATCTCGATTGTTATAGCCATAGTCACATTTCTCACAGTAATAACTGTATGACAGGAATCCAGTGATACTGGTAATGGCATCAAAATGTTAATCGTGATGATAGACGTGAATGTATTTTCCGTGTTTGAAATTTTTGCCTCGAAACAACAGCAATCCACGCACTTCTTGAGGGTGCACTTTCAAGGTGTAGCGTGGAGCCAAGACGTCTTGCAATTTTTGCATTTCAGGAATGCCACAGGGTGTGTCTTTGGATATCCCCGCTTGCTGCAACAGGAGTTCTGCATCTCTTTGTTGTTTGGCTCGGTCCGATCGTTGAATAGTTTTCCAGGCTCTTTTCCATTCTGCCGTGTCGTTCTTGTCGGCATACGTTTGTTCTACGACGATGGCACGGGTTAAACACACCTTGTCTTGAGGGTTGTTAATTTGAACGAGGCTACGCTTGATGCTGAGACGATTGTCTAAGCTCACCTTTTTTGTGCCATGTCCTGTCCCTTGGGGAAGAGAAACCTGGGTCATGAACAGTGTCGCTTTTCCATCGGTGATGTGAAACTTGTCGTTTGATTGTTGCACGTGTTGAATCTTGTCCATGATTTTGGAAGGTGTCAATTCTGATGGGGTGCTAAACTCGATCCAAACGGGAGACTTCAAATTGTCGTGATGAATAGAAAGTCTCAAGCGATCGTCTTCTTTGGCTTGACATTGCCGTTTCAGTGTAGTTAACAAAGAATCCCACACATCAGTGATGAACCCTTCTGCTTTCCCCAACGGTACGTCGGACTTGAAATCTTTAAACTTCACTGCGTACGTGTAGGCCGTAGTTCTAAATTTTCTGGAGAAGCGTTTGTCCGTCTCTTGAATGTGGTAGTACTTTTGAGGGTTTACTGATGGCAATGGACTTTGGTTTGGTGTAGACTCTCTGGGCCTAGATTCTGGTTCACTCATCTCATCTTCAAAATCGCTGGTATGAATTTGAGCCAAGACTTCAGCTACTGTGCGAGGCGATAAATCACGTTTCTGCCTCTTACTTTCTTCTCTTTTCTTTACGAAATGATGCGATCGTTTCATCTTGACTAGAAAAAGTCAAATGACTACATTTGAAACGCCATGGACCCCTATATATTTATGTCAGGCTTAGTGCATATATAAAGGGCTGGTGCCTTGCCTCTCAGTATTCATTTTGCTCTCAAGCCGTTCAACACGATGGAAGAACCCACACAAATTGAACTTCTGATTAGAGCTTTGCGAGGTGTCATAAGAAAGTTTTCTTCAGACAAGCCGTCGGAATACTCTCCCTCCTTTCGAGATAAAAGTCAAGATACTTGCTATATATGCCAGAAGAAAGGGCATTGGGCTACAGAATTTCCAGACCGTCAAAAAAGCAAGACCAGTGTCAGAAGAGACAAAAGTCAAGATACCTGTTATCATTGTAAAGAGAAAGGACATTGGTCTTCAGAGTGTCCTAAGAAAGAACAGGAGCAGGAGGAGGAAGAAGAAAAAGAGGTGCCCTCGGCAAAGGAAGAACCCCGACACGTTCGGAAAGAGAAGACAGAAAAGAAAAGAAGACAAGAAATAAGTCTGGAAGAAGAAGAAGAGGAAAAAAGTGTAAAAGTGAAGAAATTCAAAAAACAGAGAGAGTGAAAGAAGAAAAAAGACACAGAAGAAGTCTATGAACATTTTTAAAAAAGTGTTGTGTTATGTTGTGATATTGAATTGTAAATATTTGCACCAGAATAGACCAGACTGAAAAAACGTAAGTGTCTCTTGGTTTTGATTGTTTAGAATAATAAGGGTCTACACTCACGCACTCACAACACGTATATCATAGGGTTAAACAAGGTTTTTTTTTTAGTTTCAATTGATTTTGGCAAAATGAATTAGCATCTCTTTTCGAAAGAAGTGAGTGGCCCTGAAAAGGACCATTGGGTGTTTGTTTTTTTTTCAAAAAAGAAACTACTGAGGAACGAGAAGCAATCCGCTTTAACTGCCTTAAGCCTTTGCCACGGCCAAGGCCTACTTGTGGACTAGCTCCTGTCAATGATTGGGTAGAAATCACTAGGGGTGGTATCTCTGGTGTAGTAACAGGGTTGGACTGTTTGGCTCGGGAAGGCCTTTTTCTCTTGGGTCGTAATAAAGAAGTCTGATACATTTGTTTTAGGCTTCTTAATTCGGCCAAAATGTCCAAGAGTACCGTTACCGTTTGAGGTTCACTGTTCTCCTTCTCTCCTAGCCTTTGTTTCTTCTCTACTGCTTCTTCTTCATGTCGTTTCCTTCTTGCCTCTTCTTCTTCTCGCTGTTGCTTTTCAAGAAGAAATGCTTGTTCTGCTTCTTTCTGCTGTTGTAAAAATTTCTCCAATTCTTCTTTCTGTCTTTGTTTAAAATCCTCGACGTGTGGTAAAGAAGGAGAAGGTGGCGAAGGTACTGGCACCGGAACAAATTCTTGCGAAGAAGAGAAAAAATCTACTAAATCCCAATTGAAATCAGCCTCTTCTGGAAGTAGCGCTGAGTTAACTTTGGTAGCCACTGCTATGCCATCTCTTCTCGTCTCCACAGCCGGTGCACCCCAATTCATTGTCTTCTTAGTTTCCGTCATGTTTCATTAAACAATGTCGCATCGATTCACTGCGCACAGACGCTAGGGCACCTGTATAAGGAATGTGACGTCACAGGTAGCTCTCTTCGGATTGGAAGACAGACTCCGCGAAGTGACTGAATTTTGTAACGCATGTTGGGATTGGTGAACAATTTCAATCCGTTTCGATCCGGTCTTCCACTATAAATAAACGCGGTTCACTTCATTCCCTTCACCTGTTCTCGTCAGAAAGATGTGGAGCAACGTTGAATCGTTTACTTTCGTATCGTCGTTGTTTTTCCGTACGGACTTACCCATGTATGTGAGATCATCATGGAGAATCGTTAGGATCACCGAGACAAGCGTTTGGAAAAGAAGGACCTATGTGGAAAGACAAGGCTGTCTGAAGCGAGTTCTGATTTATGGACCAGAGGTTAGACGAAGTTTGAGAAAGAGAAGAGGACCTATGCGATGCCCTCTATGTTAACGAAATGGTGTTAACATAACAAACAACGGCCCTTTTCAGGGCCACTCCACTGCCCCGAAAAGATTTATTCTTTCTTGCCTAAAAAATATTTTTATTCGATTTTATAATTTATCTTTTAACTCCCTAAAACATTATTCTCTTCCCTAAAAAATTCGTTTAGTCGATTGTATAATTTGTGTATAATAGATTGATGTTCGTCAGTCTATGGAAAATAACGAATATATTAAACATACTCTACTAAAACACGTACGCGAATGATTCGTGTTTGTATATAGAAATGACACAGGTGGCATGATGTCACAGTCCTTGCTACATTGTTGCCAATGTCCAGTACCGTGACGTCACTCTACCTGTTCCATTCCTCTTGTCCCTATACAAAATTCCCATTGTCGCTATACAGACCCAGGATGATTTTTTGTCGCTATAAATCGTGTCGCTATACTGGCCCGGGAGGGTGGGGGTGGGGGTGGGGGATCTGTAATATATTTTCCCATTGTCGCTATTCTACCCCACTACACTACTCACAACTATGAACAAAAAATTGATGGCTATCGAATAACAAGGTGCCTCAAATCTCTCAATCCATCTTACAAGAAAAAAATTTCCAAGTAAAATAAGACCTTGTGATATAATCATTTGCGTTTTATTTACTTAAAGCGTTTCTGAAAATGAACGATTAAAACGTTTACCAAGCCTATGTAACATGCATTTAGATTGGATAAAATCGCATCATGTGACGCAAATAACTGATTGGTAGTAACTCACACCACCATAAATTCTTAGTATGTATTCATGCTCCCTTCTTGTATTCTTTGACAATATTTGTAAACAATGGTGAAACTATAGGCCTGTTGATGATTTACTCTTATATTTGTAACTATTAGAATATAAAATATGAACTTCCTATTTTATAGGAATCATGAAGCTTGAAAATCGATAAAACTCTAAACATAGACTGAAGAGAGTTACAGTATTTTCGCATCGACAGGTTTACTAACAGCAACCAATATTAATTGAAATACATCTAAATCACGTTCAAATGACAGGTTTACTGACAGCAACCAGAACTTATTGAAATATATCTAAAGCACGTGAGCAATAACAGTTTTACTGACAGCAACCAAAACTTATTGAAATGTATCTAAAGCACGTTAGCTAGGGCAGATTCACAGACAGCAACCAAAACCTGTATATAAAGCACGCGAGCAACGATATTTTTACTGACAGCAAACAAAAGTTATTGAAAAACGTCTAAAGAATGTGAAAACGACAGTTTTACTAACAGGAAACAAAACTTATTAAAATACAGCTGAGGTACACAGACAAACATTTTGCAGATTTGTTTATATCAGGGCATAGAATAAATTTTAATAACTTGAAAGACGACTTCTTGCAAGGGAACAGATGTACCATTAGCATAGATGTACCATTAGCATAGATTCCTGTGAACGAAATGAGTACCTCAGTTTTTTTTTAAAATATCTTCATCAAAAGAAGAATTCATTGGTTCAATGCAAAGAAATGGTTTTTTTATTCCAGCCCAATTGGACAGCATTAAGACAACAAGTTTGCCTCGACTAATGTGTACGCACTTCCACCTAAACCGGCTTCAGGTAGATCCATTCAGATTGCCTGGTGCTGAGTGAGTATACAGTTTATTAGGATCTCTACTGTAGCCAGTCGTTTTAGATTTAAATATGGTTCACATTAACATTTGAACTTATATAGCATGTTTACAAGTTATTCTCCGCAACCTGTTTTATTCATTTTACGGTGTCTTCATTACTCTTTATACATGTATAGGGTATCAAATTAATTTGAAGTATTCATCTTTTCTCAAGTATATTTTAAGTAAACAATCAACACAGTGCTGTTAACCAAGTCTCAAAATGAGAGTAAAAATTAAATCATGCCTGTCCATACGGTCAACAACGTTGGGAACATGAAATATGAGTACGGATAATTTTCTTTATATTGTCAATGCCATGATGCACACCAATAAAAATATTATTACTTAACGATGGAACAAGATCCTAATTGCAATGTATTTATATCAAATATATAATATTTCTTTATGATATTCTCTAGTGTAAACATCCAGTACGTATACTACATATATTTATGTTTATCTCTATTACATACCTACTTAATCTCACATGGCTGATATGGTATATAACATGGATGTTCGGTCTGTAAATCCGTATCGCACACAACCGTACTAGAACAATTTCGGTATTTTCACTAATGTTTGGTACGTCAATTATATTCGATGCATCAAATCGAATATTCCAAATTCCAATTTGCTTCTGGTTTCCATTCACACCGTATTCCCATCAGAAAGCGTAAAAAGGAGTATGTATCAAACAGAAAATTGCGTTCGTACTTTTTGTTCCGAGTCGTGATAAAAAACTCGTTTGCTGTGTCGTTGTAATACGTCTCGGAATGATAGCCTAGATGTATCGCCACGCCATACCAATGTCCCTCTCTCGTCGACTAGGAACAAAATGCGTGTGTAATTTTGGATTTATAATGCTATTTTTGAATTTTTTTACAGCAACCCATTGGTGGACTGCAGTACGTTTCCGGATATAAACCTGGAGCTTTGGAGGGCTTAAGATTATTGGATACTAAGAAAATATGATGATATTAACTACTTTTTCGGCTTTACTTAAACTTAGTTTTGATCTTTACTGAACATATAGGTATTTGCATAACAGGCATCGTGCTCCTTTCAGTGGATTTTAGCAGCAAATATTTGATTACCTATGGACAGCAAGATTTTCATTTCTCACACCTTTGGTTATGCTATAAAATCATTATTCGGACAATTTAGACTAAATATGAATATGTGTCGCTTGACTCTAAACCTGGAATAGATCGTATTGGGATGTATTATTCTTACTCGCAGAACTGTGTCGCTTGACTCAACACTTGGAATGGTTTGTATGCATTGTCCTTACTCACTGAAGTGTGTCGCTTGACTCAAAACCTGGAATAGTTCGTAATGGGATGCATTGCCTTACTCACTGAAGTGTTTCGCTTGACTCAACACTTGGAATGGTTTGTATTGGGATGCATTGTCCTTACTCACTGAAGTGTGTCGCTTGACTCAAAACCTGGAATAGTTCGTAATGGGATGCATTGCCTTACTCACTGAAGTGTTTCGCTTGACTCAACACTTTGAATAATTCGCATTGTGATGCATTGTCCTTGCTCAAAGAACTGTATCGCTTTACTCAAAATTTGGAATAGTTCGTATTGATGCATTATTCTTATTTTCTGAAGTGTGTCGCTAGACTCAACATTTGCAATGTTTCGTATTGAGTTGCATTTTCCTTACTCATAGAACTGTGTTGCTTGACTGAAAACTTGGAATAGATCGTATTGGGTTGCATTTTCCTTACTCACTGAACTGTGTCGCTTGATTAAATTTGGAAAAGTTCGTATTGGGATGCATTTTCCTTATTCACTGAAGTGTGTTGTTTGACTCAGAATTGGAATAGTTCGTATTAGGATGCACTGAAGTGTGTCGCTTCGAATAACCCCCTTAAAGGAGAATAGTATATGGAGTGCTCGAGGGTAAAGTTTTCGCAATATTACGAACAAAATTCTTCCCATTAGATAAAAATTTATACTCCACATTACACGAAATTCTAACCCATTAGATACAGATTTATACTCCACATTACTGAAATTCTTCCCATTAGATACAGATTAATGCTTCACATTACAAAGACACATGCAACTATGTCTAACAGAAACCTGGATTTTAGAAGACCTTTACGTGACCTTATTTATGGGTGATTTAGATATTTACCATATTAAATATACATTTCATAACCGGTGTTGTTATCTATCATATGTATCGACCGATAAAATTCCATCTCTTTTGATCCATCCAACCATCCATCTCCCCCTTCGTCAGGTTGTCAGTTTGTCTTTAAATTCGTCTGTCTTTCTGTTTATCCATCAATATGTATGTATGTATGTATGTATGTATGTATGTATGTATGTATGTATGTATGTATGTATGTATGTATGTATGTATTTGTTTTGGTGCCTAAATATATATGTCGCTACAGCTACACATGATGGCACGGAATTGTGCGAAAGAACACCAGTAATACAAAGCGTACGTCTACCCATCCAACTTTAAAGGATTCTGTCCACAAAAGAATTACATATAAGTTTAGTTTTTAACTACGAAACTGTCAATCATTCGGTCAACCTCTTTATCTGCTCACTCAGTCCCCTTATATATATATATATATATATATATATATATATATATATATATATATATATATATATATATATATTGTTACGTGTTTAGGCTCTTACAAAACGTAACAGAAAGAGTAAAGTCAACAAGCTTTGTAAAATTTAACAAATAATTTATTTTCCTAGAAAACCAAGGTAAAAATGAGACAAAGAACTTACGGTTTTACGGATCAAATCCAAAATTAATTCAAAAATTTAAAAATAGAGGTCCTATTATTAAAAAGTCCTAAATGAATCTGAGTTCGAGTTCCGATGAAATTCAAAAATGGAAGGAGATAACGTCTATCGTAATCTTCAAAGTGTAAATGTGTCAAAAGTTCCTTGTTGAATCAAAGAAAATATTATTCCAGTTTTGAATTCCGAATAAGTTTCAATAAATTACTTTGTCCGAGACTTTCGTAGGAGCACTTATATATTTCCAGGAAAAAGAATCACTAATTCCATAAAATAAAATTTCAATTTAAACTGGTCACAATAAAATACTTTTAAATGTCAATGGTTTGGAGCCCCGAATGAACAAATTCTATCAAGACAATAGTTATACACTAATTTAAGATGCAAAACAGATTCCCGGATGAGGGTCACATGGTCATCCTTCTAGAACAAAATAAAAGCTTTTTACATGCCTAACATCACATACTTCCAGTATGGCCTTAATTGAAATCAATGGTTCTTACTCTGGGAAGGAATAATAATAAATAAAAACAAGTTGTTTTCCAGAATCCTCACTGGTTCTCTAATCAAAGTCAGCAGCTAGATACAGTGTTTCTATTAACATAACAGTCAGGTCAAACAGAACTGAACTGAATTTCTGGAAAATGTCAAATCCAGTAAACAAAGTTACGTTACAATAGCGTGTAATGGAATAAAAAAATTAAAAACTAACAAACAAATAATTAATAAAATATACATAACATCGGTGTCTTCGATCATGGGTAGCAAGGGGGACAAGGAGAGATTCGTGCATTGATGGACGAAGGCCAATTGATATTCTTCTCTGTGAAAGTTGGTGATGGTTTAAGCTTTTGTACCAAATCTTTATATTAATCTTTACAAAATAATTTCTTTAATGACAGTCCAAGCTTAGTCCAACGTTTCTTTTTGGCTCAACACAAGACACTAGTAAGTTGATTCTCTTGGCAAAGTGTTCAGCAAAGGATTCGACTAAGGCATTCTCTTGTTCCTACCACTGTACTGATGCCTCTTCTAGTTCGTTCCTTCTCGGCCTCACTTTCACTTCGTTGCTGCTGCTGATGTGTGCATTGTTGTCCTGTTACATCATGGGGTACCATTGACCAAGTTTTCCACAAGTGAGCGACATGAATATTTAGTTGTTTAGGATCATTCCTCGCTGGCATTGTCGAATGACGTAAAGAAGATCCCATACAACCTTTTACGTGTGGATGAACAAACTGGATTTCCAAACACAGTTATTCTGATCTTACGGATGAAAATATCACTCATTGCTATCTTGGTCCGGTCTGTAATCGAATGCCCTCAAATAGTAACCCCTGGCACAGTCGTGTACTGTTGGTACTCAATTGAAATGTGGCTTCACACAGGGACAATTAGGATCTAAATTAATTATGTAGTTCAAGTTTTGTTCAAAAGGTCTGGTACACAATATATGTCTCGCGTGACTTGTTTCGTTGTGGTGATGAAAACCAAAAGGATTTTGATCGATAACTTCGCTGTGGGTAGCATTACTGATGATGCCAATGAAAAGAAGTTTAGTAATTTAATATTCGATCTTGCTTCGCAATCCAGCTACAATAGCAAAGGTCTCAACGTCTACTTGTCGTATGGCATACTTAGCGATACCGCTATCAGGGTCTGATGGATCTTACGGCCTACTCTACGTAAGAATTATTCAAACTCGCTTCCTTCATGATGGCTATGAAATCGCTGTCATTACTATCAGATTGAAGATTGTGCTTCTGCAAGTTAGTCTTAGAGGTACATCGACTCCGTTCTACAAATACTTACATTGCAGCCTTATGACCAAGAGCAAGCGTTCTAGAATCTGAAAATGGTTCTCTTGCTCGATTTTATTTAGTCATTGGATAAATCATTGATTGTGGTCAACGTCATCGGTGAACTTGTGTCGAGTTTCCACACCATACATATATCGGTAGTGAAGGGGGATACTTTACTGACAATGGAAATTAGCATTACAAGACCCCCCAGGGAACGTTTACGGACACAATTTATACGGACAAAAGGTTGGGACTATATACGGACAAAATTTATACGGACAAAAGGTTGCGACTATATACGGACAAGGGAAAGTTTAACTTAGGTTGGATTGGTATAGGGTCTATAGGAATGGAACAGGTAGGGTGACGTCATGTTACTGGTCATTGGCAACAATGTTGCAAGGGGGTGACCTCAATCGGGCCAAACAGCAAACAGCGATAGTGGGAAAAAAAATGCTATGACGTTATGTCCCGCTCCGCCAAGCGGGTAAGTTCAGCTAGTTCAGAAACTATACCAATAATAACGCTTGGTGGGCAGGACATAGAACTGGATAGAACGCTTGGCGGGGCGGGACTGGCGGGACATAGACATAGACAAAGAAACAAGTACAAACACCAAACAAATATACACATATTTGGCAAAGAGAGTAAATCTTTTCGAGGCAATGTAGTAGCCCTGAAAATGGCCTTTGGGTTCTTTTATTTTCTCCTGTTATTTCACCATCTCCTCACTTTCTCTATTATTCCTTTCTTCTTCGTTTCATTCTCTGGTATCCAGTCAAAATGTCCCATTGATCTAAACTTTTCCTGTATCTTGATCCAATTTTTGATTGAGTCTGTTAAAGGTCTCTTTTTCTTTCTGTTTTCTTTTCCTTTCTTTCTTAAGCCGAGGTATCTTTTATCATCTTCACCAATGCGCACCCAATCTCCCATCCTCAACACTCCACCTTCCTTGGGGACAGCCAAACAGGCGCTTGAAGACGGTCACTTCGTTGTCGGGAGTCACTTCTTGGGGGGTCACGTCCGATGCTCCGATGGTATGATTGGTTGTACGCTTGCACCTGGAGCGGTAAGACGTCGATGTACTTGAGAGTGTGTTGATACGTAAAATATTTCCACATGCGTTCTTTCAAGGCGCGTTGACAACGTTCTACGATGTTGGCTTTGGTTTCGGGATTCTCGGTGGTGAAAAAATGAATGTCTCGTTTCTTCAACTCTTTTAGGAAATCTTGGTTCAGAAAGTTGCTGCCTTTGTCGGTTTGCCATCGAAGAGGGTGACGACCACTTTGTTTAACACCAGTCTGAAGGCTCGCACTAACTCACTGCTCGATTTGGAAGTCAATGGCATGACCCAGGGAAATTTGGAAAAGACGTCGATGACACAAAACAAATACTTGTAGCCGCGATTGTAGGTGGCCAAATGAGAGACATCGGCTAAATCGGCTTGCCATTGATGATCGATACCCTCCATTCGGGTGCGAATTTTCGTCGAGTTGTTTTGTGTAAGGTGTACGTGGCTTGTTCTTGTAACCATCGTTGCACTTGAGGTAAACGGACACTTTCCAGTCGAGTTTCGGTAGCACAGTACAATTTCTGAACTTCTCCGTATCCCTCAGGATGGCCTGGATCGTAATAAATGCTGGCTAACACCTTCTCCATTTTTAATATGTCACCCACTCTTCACTCATGCTACTCTGGATGGGACGACGGGGTGGTTTGGAAATGGATTTACGTGTCCGATGTGCCACGGGAGTGGATGTCGAGGGTAGTGGTAGATGTGGCAGTAATATGATGGCTTTGGTCTTCTTTTCTTTTTTTCACTTCTAGTTTTCCTTCTTTCTTTTTGTTCTCGGTCGAACCCTTCTTCGACATCATCTTTTTAACCCATGCTTTAAGTTCTTCTCGTTGGGGTTTAGGGGAAGGGGTCAACAAGGATGCTACAATCATTCTAGGGATGGGAGCTGTTGGCGGTGTTTGAAAGACTTTTCGTGCCTCTTATTCTTCATGCATCCGTGGGGCTGCGTCTGTCTTGGCCACTGAGGGTGGTGATGGTGATGATGAACTTTTCATCAGGGTCTTAAAATCTTTCAGAGTTGGCAGAGCTGTTTCGTCTAAAGCTTTCTGGTGAAAGAGTCGAAGTCGTTGAAACAATTGACAGTGCCGTGGCGATTTTTCCGTTTCAGACAAATCGCTACGATCCATCAACGATTGCAATTCGTGTTGTAACAGGGACATTTCGGTCAAATGAGGATTGGGAGGTAAATGTGGAGTCCGATGTTCTTGCCAACGATGGAATTCCATCCATCGTTTGTAAGGCACTAAAGCCAGATTTCGCCCTTCCATCTGATTTCAAAGGTCACATCTGAGATCTTTTGAATCCAGGGGTCCCTTTTATCTTCTGGATCGTTTTAATCTTTGACCTATTCCTTGTGAAGCAGCTTTCGTCATGAGTCCTGCAATCATTGTTCCCAATACCACATTCTCCAAGGGTGATAACAACAGGAGCAGAAATTCTCCGCGTTACACCAACAGCTTTTTCTTCTGACGGATGGTTATTTTCTTTTGGACCATTTGGCAAAGAACGTGTCGATGTTTGGCTAAGCATTTTTTTTATGTGGAGAGAAAAGTATCGTTCCTTTCAAGACATTCAAACAACATTCACAACACGATATCTACGATGTCTTTGGAGGCGGTTTGAATCGTTTGTTTTCGCATGGGTGGATGGGATTTGGACAGAACGGACAACACGTCCCAATGTTTGGCTAAACGAGGAGGCAGTCCTTTCCTTTTCGTTCCTTTGAGGGTAGAAGAGTGATGGCTTCTGGGGGGTTGACATCTTTGTTTGTTCCGGAGCACACACAAAAACACACTTATGTCGATGACTTGGCACACGCCTTTTTATCTTTATTTGGACTATCGCTTCGTCAAAAATGTGACGACATTTTTTCCAATATCGTCTAACAATCCTCTCCTTTGGTTGCTCCTCTTTTTCTTTGAACGGGTGTGTCTTTTCTGAGGTAGACGTTGATGCTTGGTTAAGCGTTTTCTCGGATGACGAGACTGTCCTTTTCTTTTTCCTTTTCCTTTTTGGAAAGGAGAACGACGATGGTGTGCACTTATTTGAGGGGACATCTTTGGGCGTTCAGGAGCACAAAAGCACTGATACCCATCGTTTGCCCAGGTCTTTTTATACTGTAATGCGTCGCCACTGATTGTCTTTACGTCGTATCATTTTCATGGCAGGCATCACATGTCCTGGAGGGGTTCAGAACGGACTAAATCATGATAGTTCTTGCTTGGATAAATCCAGTAAACTCTGTAACATGCCCGATCTCTCTTGGACTTTGATTTTGGGGGCAGGTACTTTGTGAGCAGCTGCAACTGCAGCTAAAGAGGGCGGGGGTGGGGGTGGTTGTCACCGCTGGAGGAGAAGAAGTTCCTGGAGACACAGGCTTCCATTTTGTACCAAATTAGGAATGATGCGTGTCCAATCGGGTTTGGCTGGCATCACCAGCAACGGAGAATTGGAAGAACATGAGGCTACTGGAGACGTTGTCATCGTTGCGGCATGTCGTGGTTTGGGGATGTAAGGTTGCGTCCTCTCCGCAGTGCCTCTCTTGCGCGTAGAAACTGCTTTCTGGGGTCTTTTGTGGGGACTTTTCTTCTTCTTAGGCTGTGACATGGTCTTGACACCACTGCTCTTTTCTTCTTCTTCTGAGAACCTTTGGGTCGGGGAGTGGCTTTTTCTTGGAGAGGACTTGGGGGTATTGGGATCCCATTTTAAGAGGGAGCGAATGATGATACCTCCAAAAGAACCGTTACCTCCAGGTTTCAAAATGATTTGTTTTTTAGTTTGAGTGTCGATGTGGGGATCGGCCAGTTGCGCCAAGGCTACTTTGTTTCTCTCAAAAAAGCGTTTGGTTTGATGTGGAATGTGAATGATGCCTTGCAGTAATTGACGTGCTGTCACCGTAAACCATCGTAAGACTTCTTTGAGACTGGCTTCTAAGACACGAGCAAAGATTTGTGGAGTTATTTCGCGACTGATACCGTACAAGGCACTAATCACTTTGACGGAAAAATGAGACTGAAGGGACGTCATGTTGACACTGTGTGAGACAGACCCAAAGTGACCGAGGTTTTATAGATTATTTTTGTTGTTATTAAGTCGCGTAGGACATGTACACGACAGGCCCTCCGTCTTGGCACCAGTGGTGAAACAGATGGGTACGAAAACGCAAATAATCGGTGGTGGCGGGTTTCAAATCCACGAGTAAATATGCGTGTGGAGCTTGAGTGGCATCGTGGCACGCACGTGTCAACCAAGGCGTTCCTTACTGTTTGGCTAACACTCGCACTTGCGATTTATCTCTAGGGCTTTTAACCAAGACCACGTAATGAGCATTGAGACTAATGGTGCGATGGGCTTTATTTTGTGGAAACAAATTTTGGGTGATGTAAATGATATAGGCATTACGATGATACCCTTTGCATGTAAACCACAGTTTAATTTCTTCTTCGTCTTCTCCTAACATGTCGTAGAAGATGACCAGATGTGTTTGCCTGGGGTCAGACACAATCTCGTCGTTTTCGCGAGGAATGCCTTCCACAAACACGATGGAATCGCCTTGACTTTCTCGCAGGTGGCTGTACGCCGATTGCCACTCTTTGTAACACTGAGGTGGACGATCGATCGTATGATGTTTATGTGCAATCGAACGTTTGATAAATTCGGTTTTGCCTGAACCACTGCGTCCTGCAATTAGCATGATAAAGGGATGGCGCAGATACAAGGCCTCCCAACTGGTACGATCTAAGTTTTCGTCGATGACTTTGAAAGTGGAGGAAGAGGGAGCAGAGACAGCAGAGGTAACCATAGTGCAGGGAATGCCACTTTTGACACGAAGACAGACAAGACAAGAGTTTTTATACCTTTTCAGGACACGTTTATTGCAAGTCAAAATGGAACACGAAAGACAAAAATACATAAAACCAAAGGGTTAATTAAAATGATAAAATACACAACAAAACGATCAAAGTGGAATATAAGCAAGTCACTGTACAACATTTTTGGTGGCTAAGGTGTGATGTCGTTGCTACAGTTTGTAATGTTCTTAGAGTCTCTACACTTGGCACAGTCACACAGGGGTCCTCCCGGAATGGTCTTTCGGGGATGTCTATGACAGTCCTGTCCTGAATGGGGTGGTTTTTCTCGGTGTTGAATTCTTCTGTCACTGCAGTTCACACAGGTTTAAAAGTTACCTTTTTTACTGTACGTTTGAATTCATGATCACTAATCTTTGGTATAGTGTGCCACTTCTTTTGTCCAAGCCTCGAAGCCCAAACTTTTCCAGTCACGTACATCTTTCCAGTGAGGGTGTAAGTCGCAAGCTACACACACATCGTCGTAAAGGTCTGCAGTGCCTAAATGTTGACGAATTTTTTTTCCGTAGAGGTCGAGAAGCATCAAGATGAAAGCGGAAGGCTTTTAACAAACGAAGTCTCTCGTGGACAATTAAAGGTACTACTTTCATGTTGGTAATCCACCACAGTCTGAATACTGTCATTGACTTCCTTCCACGGAATCTGTTGTATCACGAGTGATAAAGGTCGTGGCATGGAGGCCAGTTTTTATACCCACTTTTTTGTTGGAGGTAGTAAGTGTTCTTTTTGCACAGCGCTAATCGTACTCCAGTAGCGAATCCAAATTTTTTTAGTCACTAGTTCACACGCTACACACCGCACAGAAGTTTCCTCGATAGACAAAATTTGATAGCGTAAAAGATTTTGGTAATCCTCTAACTCTTCCTTTGGAATTCGTTGTAGTATGACCGCCTTGTAAGTAGAAGGATCAGTAGCAACCAAAGTCTTCTGGTTCTCATCCATTTGAACAATGCCTGAGCACTGGAACGCTTTCACATGAATCAGTCCTCTCAGTGGTTCCAACATTAGTGACGTAACGGATGCAATTGTTCTTTGCGTTTCACTTGTAGTTTGACAAACTATCGGTAAATGCGTTCTCTCAACTCCACAGGCAAACCACGAATGTTGTCTTGTAAAGAATCCATTCAAGAATCAGGAATTAATTTGTTCGTGGTCAATAGCCTCGTTTATATTTGTGACTGAAGTAGTGTCCTCCAATAATCAGTCTTCGTTTACTTTGGAAAAGAGCATAGTTTAAAAATGGAGAAATGATTCTGTGTTTGCGTTTCACTTGTATTTTGACAAATTCTCGGTAAATGCGTTCTCTCAACTCCACAGGGAAACCACGAACGTTCTCTTGTAAAGTATCCAACCAGAGATTACTAAGGTATCGCTAAAAGTAGGTAGTGACAGTGTGGAGACCATCGAGCATGTTCCAAGTAAGCGGAATCTTTCTGTTCCCGCTGGTGAAGTTACACACCGCAGCTGAAGCACTCTACGTTACCACCTTCGTCCAAGTAGATGAATCTGGCTCTGGTTAATTTTTCGAGCGCAGGTCTTCCCAGATATTTTTGGCCATTTTCCTTGGAAGGTTTGCAATCGACTTTCAAAGTTGCAGTATTCAGGCAAACGCACAGGGCACCAATATTCCGCAGGAGTTTGCTCAGGCTTGGATCAGATCCGTAGGGTAGTAGATGCATTGTTTCGCGTGGAGGATGACATTGACACTGAAAACCAGTAAAATGAAAAGGTGTACGATAACGACTGGCATCGCTTTCTCATCCATCAGGTTTGACACGCACAGCATCACTTTCCATGGTAGGTATGGTAGTAGTAGTCATAGCAACGTTCCCATGGGATGGAATCGCTGAGGTCACATCGTACGGCATCCCTGCAATAGCAAGGCACAGCATCGCACTCGAGTTCGCTCTCGCTTGATACTTGCTGTGTGAAAGGATTCATCTTTCTCGTTTGTTGTTGGAAGTTACAATGAACTACCGGCCTTGGACGTTGTCCCTTTTTATATGCTGTCAAATATCGACGTGACCGTACGGTAATGTGAAGTGGTTGGGAAGTCTCACTCGCTTCTGGTACACGATTTGATAGACTTTTTCCAAAGGTCGACTGACGATTTGGTGTGTGGCTAAACGTACAATCTTGTGAGGCTGGTAGGTGGTCACTTTAAAATCTCGATCGTCTCCAGACTGCAAAGCTTCTTTCAGCACTCCAAAGTTCACCACTTGACTAGTGCGATAATTGAGAGTCAATCCTTCCACTTTACACTCTGTGCGCACTTCTCCTCGTTGGTCACGGTATTCGTAGCCGTAAGTTTTAGGACCGCCACTAGTAAAATTAAAATCTTGTCGTCGGGGTGCTCGTCCGTCCAGGCTCCTAAACGGTCTCCCTCGATGACAGGGTAACGTTGACCCAGGCGATCGATGTAGATGCAACTGTCCGTGTCAAAATACAGCACACGATCTCCTAATTGGTGTAACGCTTCGTACTATTTTAAGTGAGCATGGGCTGTAACGTAAGCCGCAATGATGATATTTCCAAATTTGTCCGCTTTTACAAAGTCCAGTTCTTCTTCGTAACTGACCAAGAAAAAGTCCTCACGAACGACGTCCACGTGTTTCATGGCTTTAGTTTTGTCTTGAATCATCGGGAAGTAGCGGAAGGTTCTGTCAAATATGGGTTAATATGGGTTCAGAGGGTCCACCAGCCTGTAACTTTCTACGATGCGTTTAATCTTGGAATCGATTTTCAAACGGTGATCGTACACGTTTTCCTACATTTCCACCACTTGGTGTCCTTGCTTTTCTAACTTCAGGCGACGCTGACTAGTGGCTTGGTACACGTCTTCCATGGTACGTTGTAAAAATTGACTTTTAGTGCCACGTTGAGGGTAACAGATGGGACATCCGTGAAAAAAAAGCAAATGTTAAACTCGTACACGATCTTGGGGTTTTATAAGTCGCAGCCATCCACCGAATACGTTCCCATGGTCTTTTTGCCTCCTCCGTTGCGGGCGTGTTGGATCCATTTGTTTTCCTTGTTGCACAAGTAATGCAACCAGCGTAGAACTTTGACCGAGTATTAACGTTTGACAAAGTTGAACCTTTGAGGACTTATGACAGCTATGATGTTTTCGGGCATGAATCGTTTGCGGTACACTAAGGAACACACTTTAGAAATGGTGCAGGCTTGTTTCAAAGGATCGATTTCTCCGTGCTCCATGAACTGTTCTCGAAATTTTCCAAAGGAAAATGCCGTAAAATGTCCACGTCGGAACGACAATACTTTAACATTTCTTCCTGAAAGTCGAAAGGGTTCGAATCCTGAGAGTGGTACCATGCGTAAAAGCTTCTCCATGTTCGGTGCGCATGTTGTCGGGATCGTCGTAGCCAGCATCAGGCAAATGGGGTAGAACGACGTGTTGATTGACTTCGGTACTGAAAAATGCGGAAAATCGTCTTTGGCCATTTCTATCATTCCAAACGTTTTTCGTCTCACTGGCATAGCCAAGTAACACATCGAAGCTTTAAACTGCACTTGTCCCACTTGCATGGAAATGAATTTGGCTTCGTTGAAAGTCACTCTAGGACGTTCGGTACTTTGTACCATATAGTATCTGAAAAGAAATTGCCCATGGCATCCCGAGAAATTGTGAGCTATCACCGTGGCATGGCGATTACAATCTCCGTAATGTTCGATGTCCTCTTGGCCCCATGTCTCGTCAATGAGGTCTAAGATCCATTGGCCAAAATTGGCCAGCGTGTTAGGTCCCAGAAAGATTTTTTCACGTCATCCAGAAATCTTGCTGCCGAGAGGGCAATGGCTAAAGATTGGTTCTTGGATGCACTTCTCGCACGCTCGATTTGCCATGCAGAAATTAGGAATGTAAATGCCAGTATCTTGCATGTATTCGAAATCGAAAAAGATAAAATTGCCTTTCTTCTGGTCATCTTCCTCCTCCTCTTGTTGGGGTTCGTTTTTTTAATGTAGCATTCGTGCTCCAAGTCCACGATTGGGTGACAAATGTGACATCATTCTTTCCTGAACATACTTGAGCCTTGGCATTATTAGCACGTATGACTTGTCCACAAGTAGGGCACAATCTCAGGAATTGGCACTGTGAACCTTGCGTCCTGAGATATTGTTGATAACAGGTAGGGCTGACAAATGTACGCTGACAAGCTGAGCAATGCTCTCGTTCTTGTCCTTCGTGAAGACAGGGCTGAGAGGCCAAACATCCTGAGCACTGGTTGCAATTTGACTCTGTTTATAAGCGAGTACACACACACACACACACACACACACACACACACACACACATAATAAATATATATATATATATATATATATATATATATATATATATATATATATATATATATATATATAATGACACCCTCGCACATCAAAGAACAGCGACGCGTGAGTAACTGTGCAACACGCACGGTTTTAGAGGAGCAACAACGTCATCTTGGTCTTTATCATTCAGCAGTAATCAAATATATAATTATAGAATATAAAGATATCACCTAACGTCGACGACATGCGGAACAAAGTAAAATTAAGGTAGAGTCACACAGTCAGGTATATTTAAAATTTTGTAGTGTCTGATGTCTAGGAAACCTATGATTTATTGAGAGCTCTTGCAGGAAGGAAACTATTAAATATCATCATGCGGTAGCGACGAGGATCTAGTAATTAACTTGTAACAATGTGGAGAGAGAGAGAGAGAGAGAGAGAGAGAGAGAGAGAGAGAGAGAGATTTACGAGTCGGTGGTCATAAACTAAGTAACAACAAGAAGCTAAACCAAGTTTAGTTAAACTTAACGAAAAATTAAATTTTCCATGTTTTAAATGAAAATGTGAGAGGAACATAGGGTGTTATTAAGTGAATCCAAAATGATCCTAAACACTCTATTCAAATCCAATAGAATGAAAAATGCCGTATAAATTTCAAGACTGAAAATGTACTGGTCAGTCAAGAATCGTGACGTTGTCAAAATAGCGGCGTCCAGAACTCATTTGAATAATTCACAATAGTTCCAGAATAACATTATAGTCCAAAAAATGAGCTCGTTCTATTTCCACTGAACAGTTAAAGCAAATGTTTCTCCTCTCGAAGAATATTTAAGAACAACATAAAACACGTCTGCAGGAACACAAACGATAAGAATCACTCAAATAAAGGAATTATGCTTATTACTCAGTGCTCTTCTTATATACAACTTATATTACGACTATTTTTCGCAACATACACGTACGTGATAGATCAAACAATTTATTTTAATATACCTATTCATGTGACCTAGTCCAACCGATTTGAAATTACTTAATTCTTCTAGATCTGTTCAAACCCCACCAGCCAAATAGAAATGAACAAAAAGTCGTTAACAAGTCTTATTATTAATAATTATTAGTAATCGTCAACACATTCGTAAGTATCTACTTAAAGATCCTTCGTAATTTTACCCTCTTAATGTTCCTAAAACAGACCGTAATCACGTAGTCAACGTCTAAGATATTGGGAAAAGACTACAATTTTTATAACCAGGAATAAATATTACAGAAATTAGATAAAATCAAGTACCAAGAGTTACCGAAAATATAGATATACGTAACTGT
>JAECUM010025395.1:0-24800 GCA_016617855.1 Megalonaias nervosa | reverse complement strand
CAGAGTTCGCCTTCTCCTGCAAGCCGGGTCTCACTCAAGGCAGCAATGTCCACGTTGTATCTGGTGAGTTCCTTTCCTATTAGGGCAGTTCTCCTCTGAGGTCTTTCCGCGTCGTCTCTGTCCAGTAAGGTGCGCACATTCCATGCGCCAAGTGAGAGAGGAACAATCCTCATTTTCTTCTTTGTGTTTTGACCGCTGGAGTAGGGTCCCCACCAGCCGCTGTAAGCTGGCTAGGGAGGTTTAGAGCAGGCAATGTTTAGGGCACCTTTTCTAGCCCCTTCCTCATGCCAAGGAGGTGAGCAGTGCATTCCTGAAGAGGGCTGCTCAGTCGCTCAGGGGGCTGCCGGATTCCACTGCTGCTCTGTGTCAGTGGTGAACGACCCTAATGACCTGAGCCACCTGTGTGCAGGTTTGCGGCTATGGCTGCCAGTGTACCCACACCTGCCGCTTTGTCGCTTGCCTGTCGCCACAGGACTTTGGTGGGTGATGAAATGGGATGGGTGGATGACAAGTGTGACTTGCGCTGTGACTTTGTTTTAAGTGAGGAAGAGTTACGCAGTTCGTCGACCTCTCTCTCTTGCCCAAAGCCATCTGATTCCAGCAGCATGACAAAGTCGAGACAGCCGGAGATTGAGTTGAGTGCAGTGGATGACCAGGACGTCCTATGTGTCTTGTCATGCTCTTAGCGCTCCATGGCGCTTTGCTGGGAATCACCTTTCTGCCCGTTGACCAGCTGGTGGTTCCTCCGCGCAGGCTGCCAAATCCAGTCTTCACATGCTAGGTAGACAAAGCCTAACTCACCGAGGGTTTAAGACTCGTCGGCTACCCTCAGCCTGGTTTAGCCGGCCAGTCGAGGCCGTTTTCCGGGATGTGGCTGCTGCACATGCTACAGCTGCTTGGAGCCACAGGTGAGAGCTGAGTGCCAAGTGGGGACCAAAGGTGGGCAAGCTACCCCCGAGGAAGTACGACTGCTTCCCCCAACCAGAGGTGCTACCCCTCCCTGGACACCCCATACACCCCTATGGATATACTAGATACCATAGAGACAAGTAGTAACTGACTGTGATTAAATTATTATTTCTGTCCCTTATTAGTTGTGGCAAAATTACATATTCAGTTGCTTATAAATGTTGCCTATAATTGGCATTATTAGTACATTGTATATCTTTTGTTTTTTAATCACTTCCTTATATAATTCTTATATATTTGGCAGTATGTGCTGTAGTGTATTTTCTGCCATATATCCACTCCAGTTAAAAGATGCACGTAAAAGTGTAAAAGATAATGTTCTCTTAAATATCTAATTTAAAATTAAATATATAATTTAAAATACTTCAAAATTATATATTTTAATGCAAAATGTTTATCATAAAGCTTAATGCAGATCCACTTTCATGTTTTTACTGCTTTTGTCAACAAATATGCCCTAAAAGGCAGCACAAAAATTTTGCTAGTACTGTATGATACATTTTGCTAGTACTGTATGATACATTTTCCTTTTGACATTAAGATATACTTGCATTACAGCGATGCTAAGGAGTTTGACAGTTGAAGACCTCCATAAGGCATGGAAATCAATTGAAGATTTTCTTGTGGAAGAACTTGCTCCAAAAGATATGTTGACTTACTTTGAGAATGGGAGTCTTTTACCTGTAGAAGAAAGCAGAGACATGTGTCAGTTGCCGAGAGGTGAAGTGGCAAAAAAACTCCTACAACGAATCAAGGAAAACCTTCCTGGTGGATTTTGTTGTCTTCTTGATGCCCTGGATAACACAAAGCAAGAAGTAATAGTGAAACAGTTGGAGGTGAAAATCAAAGAGACCCTAAACCCACAACCTGAGACCCACAATCAGGAAACTTGTGGTATATTCATTTTTTATGATGATTGTTTTGCTTTGTTGGTTTTAATAGCACTTTTAAAACATTGGCTATATCATGCCAAGAAAAGGAAGTCAAGTGCCTTTCCCAAAAACATGCCAAGGCAGCTGACCTTTGGTGGCCTGGTCACATATTGAACCAATGGTAAGATAAATTATAGACTTACTAGCATGGACACAGTGTCCAAATCTGTATAATGGCACTGACATCTTTGATTTCACAATGCCTTTGCAATACTTCCAAATTACATTAGTGGATCTTATTGAAGTAAACACTGTGCAGTATCTTCCAGTTCTCAGTTATTTGACATCCAGTAATATCCTGAGACTAATATATGCAAGGTTCAATCATATGTAGTTGCACTTGCACTTACATGTTTTATCAATGACTTGTCAGAGCTACATAACATATTGACCAAATATGCAAGGAAGCATCCTAGCTTGAAAGAATTTCAAAAACATGCAAATTATGTAGGTCCACCATCAAATATAGCTGCTATTATTAAAAATAGAAAAGCATCTGCACAGCTTTTATCTCTAAAACCACTTAACAGAATCTGTGCAACTCTTTCAGAAAGCATTCTGTATAGAGGCATTTTGGTATTTGACAAATGATGTTGATATGCCATCAAATATGGGAGAAGGTATAAAACTAGGAGTAATCTTGAGACAGTTGTTTTCCTAACATATGCAATCAATATTACTGCGAACAATCGGGGGTACACTTGGACCTCTTTCTTTTTTGTTTACGCAGTAGAATAAAATTAATATAACGGTGATTAAGGGGTTCTATGCATCGTAGTATCCGAATTGCATTTGAAATTTCTGAAGCATTGATTAGCATCAGTAATACATAGAACCCTTTCAACAAGATTCTAATATTACTGATCCATTGTCTTAAAATTGTATGAAGTGTATGGAATTTAAATTCATGTAAATCATTTTTCTGCATAGATTGTATTATAGTGATAAAATTAATTAGTTAAATGCAAATTGCTTTAAGGAAGACAGAGTGAAACTGTAATGGCTTTGTATGTGTTTTCAGGCAAGGAACAGAGTGCAGTAAAGCTTGCAGAAGAAGGTAATTGCTTAATTTTTTTAACATAAGTGATATTTCAAATATGCATAAACAGCTGAAGAATGGAAAATGGACATTATACAAGAATAGTAAGACAAAAGACTTGAAATATGTAGAATTTTGATTAAAGAAACTTAAAATAAATTATTTTTGAGTTGCAGTTGATGCTTCTGAAGAATTACTTTGGCAACAGTAATACATAGAACCCTTTGACAAAGATTATAATATAAATTCATGGTCTTAAAATCATGGTATTAAAATTGTATGAAGCGTATAGAATTTAAGTCTGCATATATTCCTTTTTTACATAGACTGTATTATAGTGATAAAATTAGTTTATAAATTGCTAATTGCATTAAGGAAGACAATGAAAATGTGATGGCTTTGTATGTGCTTTCAGGCAAGGAACAAAGTGCAGTAAAGCCTGCAGAAGAAGGTAATTGCTTAATATTTTAACACAAGTGAAATAGGACATATACAGTTTACAAGAACACTAAGACAAAAGACCTGAGATATATAGGGTTTAATATGAAGAAACATAAATGAACTTTTATGACATAGTTTCTTTTTCAAATACATTACCCAGTCATAATACCTTAGGAGAACTACAACTACCTCGCAAATCCAGGCTTCCCAGGCTTAACTTTATAGCTAAAAGCTAAAAGTTATCTGTCCACCTAGGTGGCAGTTAGAATGATCTCCTCTTGATACTGGGTTTGGTGCCAAATCCTATGAATTCTCCATTGACTACTTCCGCTCTTGCTGAGTAGCACTCTCTCTACAGAGAGGCATCACAGAATCCGTGCAAGCATTTTGGAAGTGTTCTACCTTAAAGCAAGTTGTAGGAATTTCATCTTTGTTGGCAAGTATACGTCATCTATAAATTACCAGCTCTTTTGTTCTTTCTCTCTTTCATGACAAAGTTTCTGATTTTTAAGAACTAACACGTTGCTGTTTTCACACACTTAGATGCCCTTGGTATGTACCTGCAAGGGTCGTGATGGCACCCCTTACATTGCTATAGCTATATTTAATAGGTGCAGGTCTGGTCCGTGCTGTAAAAAACTAGTATTGCTGTATAATTTCCGAAGATGGATACATACAAATAAGGTTTCTGTATTATCTAATCTTGGCATCAGCTTCGTGGTTATTTGCATGAGGCTTTACTGAATTTACCTGTGTAGGCTGTCATGTGGCCTTTCCTACAGGTGACATTGTCTTAAAATGGATATTATAATGTCCACTTCGTAAGTATCGTCAATGACGCTTCAGTGCATTTTGATGTGCATGTATGGTGTGTATTATGGAAAGCTCATATATATTACTGTATAGTTTCTCCTTCAAATAAGTTCCCCAATCACATTACGTTAGGAATATTAGCCTGGTACCTCACAAATCCAGCCCTACTAAAAGATGAAAATCGTCTTTCCCAGTCTATATCAATAGACAAATGGCAGTGACTCTTGCCCATTACTGCCCCTTGGCACCACCAGGTGTCGTTAGTTTTCAGCTTTGCTTTTGTACAGACCACACGTCGTACAATTCATCCTTTGACAATCCACCCGTTTTGTGTTCCTGTGGGCCCATCCAACGTTCTTTGGATATATTGTGCAGATTTATTGTTCTACTGCAGGTTGTATGCATTGTTACAATTTCTATCAATTTTTGAGTGATTTTGTCATCTTTTGGGACTTCGTCTTTTAAGACCACCCACCACGCTATCGTTGACCTTATACAAGATCATTATGAGTTAGCGTACCTTTGACTATGTTCGCTTACTATGTCCATTACGGAGCTCTTGTTGGCAAAATTCTGCAGTGATGCTTGATATTTATGCTTCGTTTATTCGTATTTACGCTGTCTTGATAGAATTATGGTTTAATTATTAACTAAGCATGTGTGAGCTTCCATTTTAGTTAATTAGTCCTATACTGGTTTGCCAGTTTATGCTAATAGCTAGTTAAAAACATCCTAAATTGATAATCTATGCATTGTTTTCTCTGCTTGTGTTGTTTCAGGAGAAAGATTTGCTTTACACATGAAATGCACGTTCAAAGCAATCGTCCTTTCGGCATTGAAGGGAAGGAAAGACAGAATAAATCAAAGACAACCTATGGTTTGTTTTTGGCAATACTGATTTATTTGGGGAATATTTGCCAATTTTAGGCAGCCCACTAGGTGTAAATTCCCCTGCATGTCCGAGCATGGCCCACGGGTCTGTAAGTCCGGGTGCATGGGGTTCATGCCAGATCTGTTGGATCCAATCTTAATATTGCCATACCATTACTGGCCTTCCAGCTGTCACCAGCCTTCCCAAAATCACCAACCATCCAGCTGACACCGGCAGTCCAGCAGACACCAACAGTTCAGTTGTCCCAGCATGGGGACCTTTACATTGAAATGGTCAAGCCAAATAGTTCATATGGGTATCGTAGTGGTAGTTCCATCCATATAGCCACGCTGTCGGAATCTTATCATTACTATACCGGAGATTTCAATGAGAAATCTGTCCATTCAGCCAGGCCTTTGGTGTGGCTGGTACTGGTGATTGCTGGACAATCCTATGTACTGCCAGCATCCAGACTGACCACATGCCATTCACACCGGATCCATTGGATCTAATGTATATTAAAACTTCACTATTGCCGTCTGGCCGGCCGTTCCAACATGGAGACCTTTTCGTCAGATCGGTCCAGCCAGCTATGATTTACAGGGATCTTAGTGTCAGATTCGTCCATCCAACTGTACTGTCGACGACATGCTCTATGACAGTGAGGAATCTGTCTCTCCTGCCAGGCCTTTGGCACAGCCAGTACCAGTGATAACCTGATTGTCTGCTATACCACCAGCTCCCAGGTCAACCATTCGCCAGGCAAACCAGCTGGCAGTGCTGGGCTTCCGTATGTTAACTGCTTGTTCACAAAGGAGAGCTACTGACATTTATATAAAAATGGAATTGAGTCTTCATACCACCTGGTATGTCTTCTCTAGCGATGCAAGTAGACCCAGCTGGGCCTCGACGCACAGTGAGTGTGATGGACCTCCTTCAAATCGACTATTCTTCACATCTTACTCAGATCTGACCATGAAATGGACTGAAGTTTATCTTTCAAGCTGCTGTCGAGGACATTTTTAGGGTGTTTGCCACTTCAGAATGTCCTTCACCCCCACCGCTGCTTTAAAGAATTGGTAGATCTCGATAAGGAGGAAGAGACGAACTTAAGGCGACATATTCCTTCAATACTGATCTCCCGACACTTGATAAGAATGTAATAGCTGTTCACATGTATGCTCATCTGTTTTATAGGATGGACAAATCTGCTGCATGCCCATCAAAGCTAGTTCAGGATGTTGTTGCAGACACCCGGCAATAAACTCACTCAAGTGTTGGGAGGCGATGGCCAGGATTGCTAGGGTCAATGACCAGGGCTGATCACCATACCAAGGTCAATACTTTGATGGGTTTGGCCAATCTACTCTTGATATGTTTTCATGTATGCGATCCACATGTCTCCAATTTCATCATACCCTCCCTTTCCGGGCGACCCAGATTGGGTCACCATTGCTTTGGAGGAAGAATAGAGGAAGTTCGGTGGCAGGCAGCTCAGGAGCTGACTCTCCACTTTGCCGATCAACCCACACACGTGTTTGGAACTACTCAGTCCCTGTCAATGTGAAGGTATGTTAAGCGTCCTGAGGACAGGGGATCTTCTCAGTCACGTGCACCAATATCGATCCCTAGGAAGCAATTGTACAGAGGCAGTAAGAAACTGATTTTTAAGCTCACTGGGTCTCCTTATTCACTCAGAATGGGGTGGGTGGGTGGTGATCTAGGTTGTATGGAGAGGCTTCAGGTTTCCCTCATCAACAATCCCCTCTCCTCTCCTCCTCTCCCCTCTTCATGAATACACCATCAGATCAGGAGAAGGATGCCTTTCTACAACAGGAGATCATCCAAAAAAAGGTGGTGGAGCTTGTGCAATGTCCACATTCCCCAGGGTTTTACTCAAGGCTGTTCGTTTTTCAGAAGGCAAACAGCATGTCGAGACACACTATTGACTGGAGTTGCCTCAACCAGTTCAAGATGGAGACGGCGAGTTCAATCCACCTCTTCGTTTGATGGAACCAGTATGCCATCTGTTTCGACCTGACCGACGCATATCTTTCACATCCCTATCCACCCCGTGTGACGAACGTTTTCTCCATCTTTTTGCTTACCGTGGCACAGTTTATCAGTTCACCATTGTTCCCTTTGACCTCAAAATTAGTCCCTGGGTTTTACTCAAATTATGGATTATGTCGACTCCATGTTGCAGTCTACATCATCAACAACGATGGCAGCACACCTGGACGACATCATAGAGAACCACATGGTAAGTTTTATCCTACTCCAAGGCAGGAACGATCTTCTTTGTCTTCAAGATCATCTAGGCTTTTTAGTGAACTCAGAAAGTCAGACCTCCATCCATCCAAGAACTTTGTCCATCTGGGTATGGAGTTCTTAATCAACCAGAATCTGGTGCATCTTCGCTAGCCAAAGTTCCAATATGATAACCCTGTCCACACCTTGGCAGACCGAGCAGATATTTAAGTGCTCATCCTAGTGACATCTGTTGGATTTCATGAGTTGCCTCCCTTAGTATTTAATGCCAACTAACCAATAATGTGTAACAGTGTTGCATTGTACATCGGCCAAAAATGGTGGAGGCAGTTGACTTCAAGAGGATACTTTTTAAGTTTTTACGTACCAGAGGGAAGCCATTACAGGTGTATTTGAGTGAAAGGTATTTGTACAAAAACGGAGCAGCAGTGGAAGATTGCTTATTTATCCGTCCATTCAGATTGTGTGCTCCCATTGTCTCGATCATGTTGGAACAGTGTTCAAATTTGAACAACTTAATTTTGATTGGATGCGGTGGCCTGCTGCTGCATCCAATGAAATTCGCAGACCCAAATCACAGAAATATCTGCGCAAACCTTGGCTAGCGGTGGTGGAATCTGGTGCGACTTCCTTGTGTTTTCATTACCAGAATCATTGAACTCGTCAAATTTGTTTCCAACAAAACTTGGATTGCAGCGTGAGAGTTCTTGCAACTCCTCATTTTATTCAGTACTGTAGCAAACTTGATCCAGCTTGGCCAACTTTTTTATGCGGACCTTGCCAACACAATGGCACCCCTTTTCAAGTCCCATGGATCAAATAGACATGATCATGCCTGAGATTCAATCATTCCTGCGTCGGCGGGGCAAACTAGGTCTGCTGATCACGGGAATGCCATTGGTGAAGCCCCAAGTGAAAATAATAGTAGGTGCTGACGCCAGTTTGCACAGTGGGGGTGCCCACCTGTTACCGACCTTTACTACTGTCAGCGACACGTGGGAGCCAGGGGAACGGCCTTCACACATCAACATCCTAGAAATGAAGGCTGTCATTGACGCCTTTCACTTCTGAAAAGATCGACTTTGAGGTGAAAATAGTCCTCATTAGGTCCGACAACTCTGGTTGTGACCTATCTCCTCAAACAGGGAGACACCAAATCACTTGACCTATTTGTTCTGATTTAGCAGTTGCTACGTTGGTGCAACAATCTCCATATCAGCATACAAATCAGATGCATTCCCAGCAGACTCAGTGTCTTGGCCGAGACTCAATCCAGAAGTAGTCAAGTCCTTCACAAGGAATGGTCTCTCCGTCAATCGGTCTTCACTTGGATTTACATACTTCGGTGCGTCTGATGATCATCCTGTTTGAGATGAAGTGGAATCACAAGCTAACCATCTTCGTCTCTCCAGTTCCAGACCCAAAAGCTTGGGCTGTGGATGCTCTGTCAATCATTTGGGAGGGCTTGTGGGCATTTGTTTCCCCTCCCATGCTGCTGAGTCTGAAAATAATCTGAAGTTATGGGGTTAGAATGGCAAGATGATCTGATAGCCCCTCTCAGATGGGATAAGTTCTCGGTCATTCTAGTTATAGATTTGCCCAGGAAGATTCCGGCCAATCTGAAACTTCTCCAGCATCCACGGTCGCGTGTGGTCCTTACTTGCCCAGACCGTCCTCTTCTTCTACATGCTCTTACTAGGACAGCCATGCGTGACAAACAGTTCAAACCTTCGATTGTGGAGAGAATCTCGAGAGCAAGATGACCCTCCACTCTGAAGGATTATGATGGAAAGTGGTGTGTTTTCAGGGACTTGTGCCATACCAACAACATTGTCCCTGTGCGTGCCTCAGTCCCTCAAATGGCCAACTTTTTCTCTGGTTCTTTGAGGAGAAACTGTGGGCCCAAATCACTACCAAAGGATACCGCCCATGATATTGGATGCATTCCGGCATAATGGCAGACACGTTTTAGCCAGGATATAGACCTATCAGATCTTTTAGACAATTTTGGTTTCAATCGACCAATATCCCTCATTTTGTCTCCAAATCCTGGGTTTTAACATGACTTGGTTCAAATTCATTTGAACATCTAGCCTACACTTTGCTAAAGTCACTATCATAGAAATCATGTTTCCTGATAGCTTTAGCTTCTGCATGCAGGGTAAGAGAGCTGCATGCCCTTTATGTCGGCCCAGACTCTCCTTAGTTCAGATTGGAGGGTTCGGTGGTTCTCTTGACACAATCGGATTTTGTAGTCCAAAATAGGTTACCATCAGTTCGGTAATCAAAGAGTTGTCACCCACTTGCTGTCTTCCATAGATAGGTCGAAAACAGCTTCCATGCAAGATCCTATTCGCGCTCTCAAGCACTAACTTGACAAGTCATGGCATGCAAAACACAGTCTATCATGCTTCAAGCCCTTTCTTCATAGCAGAAGTGGGTCATACGTTTGGTGTTCTCTGATGTCTCACCAGATCAGAATCGCCTCATCTAGATTACTGCTCAGAAGTTTCTAGCAATCTCTTCCAGCCTCGCGTTCGAACGCAATGTTTCAACTTGATATATAAGCTGTTGGCTGGCATGCAGAGTCAATCTTCTCGAGTGTCCATCTCATAGATTTGGCGTCACAGAGGCAGCCTTGAATCTAGTAGGTCCAGTGGTGGCAGGACAGACTGCCACCAGATCCAACTGGATCAATGAACACAGACTATTAGCTGAATTCACTGGTGAAATTTTGCAAGTAAGAAGATTCCAATAGTCATCTTCTTCACTGTATGTTAGGGTTACAGGTGAAGTGACCCCAGGCTGTGTTGCTTATGTAATTAGGAGAATGGGTTATAGCTCGCATGGAAGAATTCAGCTATTCAAGAATAACCGAGGTAAAGGTTGGATGCTTAGCATCCCTTCCTCCAGTTACTTATGCTCCAAATATAATGTGATTGGGGAACATATTCGAAGGAGAAAGCAAAATTTAAGTAAATTATGTTTCACCGAGAGCACTTACCCAATCACATTACTTAAAAACCCTACCAACCACTACGCCCATGCAAGCAGCCTCATTAGTATCTCACTCAACTAAAAACGAGCAACAACTGGTGGTGCCAAGGGGAGGTAATGGGCAATGGTTATTGCCCTTTTTCTATTGATGTAGACAGGGAAAGATTATTTTCGTCTTTTAATAGGGCTGGACTGGCGAGGTTGCAGGCTAATATTCCTAATGCAATGTGGTTGTGTAAGTATTCTTGGAGAAACATAATTTACTTAAAAATTTGCTTTCTGTTGTGGTCGGATACATATAGGTGTTCTCTACATTGTTTAGTTATAGTGTCCACTTCGTAGTTACTGTAAGCGACACTTCAGTAATTTTACCTGCAAAAGCAGTCAGTTGGCCTTTCCTACAGGTAATTTTTTTATTAGAATTTTTTATTAGGTCAACTTCACCACAGCGATGCTTTTATACTCTACCTATACAGGCCACATGCACTTTCTCACAGGTAATTATCATAGTGTGTAGCTCTGCATGGACATTCCAAAGCTCATAAAGCAGGATGCATGCCGCACTACGCCTGCTCTGTTTTGTCCTCCAGATTTAAACCATGGATGAGACCAGACTTTCAACCACTCTATGCGTGTAGCTTACTCCAGTTGTCATTCTATCAATCGATGCCTGACTTGTATATAATGACAGAAGTCAGTGGGTGGCTGTAGTAGGGGTGCTATAGGGGAAGGTGCAGAAGCACATACTGAGGGACGAGGATGTCATTAGTTTGCATACCAGGATTCAGATGTCACTTGCTGAGGAGAGAGATAGAGAGCAACAACAGCATCAGTTACCATTTCACATTTCAAAATTACGGACCTGCTACATGGATCAATATCCTATACCCTGTCCCAATCTTAAAAACTGGACATCATGCCAGCCAAGATGGTCCTGTACCATCATGACTGAAATCGGCCATATACCTCCGATTATAATGGGCCAAGACCACAATTGATCACAGAGTATCAGCCACAAATGGAACAAACTTTGTCCGGTTTCACTACTTGCAAAGTGCCGATAGGCTCTTTAATGTGTGATGCCCAGCTTTGTACCTCAGTATCCCAGAACCCATCTTCATGGACCCAGTTTATACAGTAGTCTAACCCAGATAGTGCAGAGATGCTGCCAGGGCACACAGTTGTGTGAATTGTGTAAAATTTACATGAATTTGTGCATTTGGATAGTAGTGATGCGTGAGAACTACTGTAAATTAGTTGAAAGTCACGCATATGAAAATGTACTTTGCGCAGTTTACAATTTTTTTTACTGAACCGTTCACCCTTAAAGTGCTTGTTGTGACATAAGATACATCAGTAGATTTATCACAGCGCTTATCGCAACAGCCATATTTTTTCCGGTAGGCAACTGTTTACACGTCTGTGTTCTTCATCTTGAAATGACTGGTTGTTAAACTAAATTTGATTGGTGCATTGAGCCCTGGAACAACCATTCTCTCGTAGTTTGAAAGAAAGTTTACAAATGCATGTTTAATATTCGGGCTACCAAGAAAATCCTAAATGGTTCATTTCCTGCTTGGTGCATCATGTAATGACGATTTAATATGGCAAATGATGGACTGATGTTGACAATCATTTTTAAAGTTTTGAAGTATATCAACATATTGGAGCTGGGAAAGTGTTAACTGACATACTAGTGAGTGATTTTGAGCCCAAAAATGGTGCTAAATACAAGTCTGATGTACATATTTGATGGACCAATATAGATGGCATGCCAATACCCCCCCATCCCCATTTGGCACTATTTCAAAATTAAATGTAGAAAAGCAGAATACCAAGCCTAATAAAAAGTGCAGACAATTTAAAAGTAGCCATGTGGAATCTTGTGCTATAAAACTATATAAAAGTTAAGATAAACCAAAGAAATAGGAATAAAAAAATGAAATTAAGAAATAAAGATATTTTTTATTTGATCAAAATACCTCTGTTTGAACAAGCACACTATGGCATTGATAGACTTACAACCCTAATACAGCATTATGGACAAGAAGAGAAATTTGGCATAGTAGTATCAATAGCACTGATTCAAGTAAGGGAAACTTTGGCAGAGCTTATGTTGGTGAAAATTTTTATTTGAAATGTTCAGAGTTGCTGATGAGTCGAAATTTATTTCAGGAATCATCGTGAAAGTGGAGGTGTTGAAAGGTGGAAAGCAACTGCACAGAATAGAATCGAGTGTTGGAAATGATGTTAAAGGTCGCATAGTTTTAGATTATGACATGAGATCAGTATGTATGAAACATAAACCTGGAAGTGTCATCATATATCTTCGAGCAATGAGCAAGCATGCAAAGGAGACACTACCATTTTTCTGTCAACATGGAGGAATGAAAAACTTTGTGTTAGATTTATTAAAGAAAAAGGATATATTCTCGTGTCTTCCAGAGGGGGAAATATGCATACGCATACAAGTTCATTATGGCAAAGACTTCGCATTTGAAGGTAATGTCAAACGTAAAACTTGAATATGTACATTGTCCTTCATGTGGATAGGAATAGTCATCAGAAACATTTCTTATAAGTCTGTGCAGGAGTAAATTTAAGGAAAGAAAACTATATTAGAAAATGAAAGCAACAACAATGTAACACATAACTGTGACTTTTTTTTTTATTTGACACCTCATCACTTTAATCACTTTTATATATGAATCATTATTGAAGAATTGAGATTGAAATGTATATTCCATGCAGTTATTTTAGCATTGGGTATAATAAGCCTTTAAAATAATTCAACCAAGAATGTTGATGCTTTGAATAATTGAAGTAATCATGGAAAAGTAAAATAGGTTTAGCAATCCTGGTCTTGTTATCATCTTTCCCTACATTTTCTCATGAATTTTCATTAATCATAGTGTTAAGTTCTTGCACAGTCTGATTCAGTTTTAGAGACCTTTTAATCCCTTTTTAAAAGAACTTGATCAAATCAAATTTTAGAAATCCTTTCTATTAATATTTAAATAGATTATTCAATTTTCTTCATGCACTTTATATTTAGATGCAGGTGGACAGAATGGAGACTTTACCCAGATGGTAGAAAACGATCCTTTCAGACTGCTTGATAGTTTTACAGTAACAGATGATCCTCATGTGATTAAACAAAATCTGCTTCTTCAGTATGGAAACATGGTCGAAGAGATTGAGCCATTACAATTCAAGGATACGTTTGTAAACAGAGGAATTTTGGACAAAAGTTGTTTTGAATAACTCAAAATGATAGAAAGAAGAAGAGCAAGGGCAGCTCAATTCCTGAATCACAGCACTTGCAGCTCTAGTAGATGCTTTAAGAAACAGTGGAAATGATGTCCTTGCCAACAGACTTTGTAATGTCCGGAACATTTCATCAGAATTCAGCTGTGAGGGTCATAAGAATTTAAAATGTATAATGTTGTACTTGAAAATGTTGAGAAATATTTTGAAAAGGGAGTCACAGAAGAAAGAGAGTCACTATCATTGCTTAATTTGTATTTTTAAAACATGGATTTAACATAAAAATGTCAGAAATTTCAATTTACACCCATTTTGCAGTACTTTGCCAGCAGAGGTCATATAAAGGATCATTAATGGATATGGAAGATGAGAGGTATAATGTTTACAGGTCAAAGGTCAAGGTTACAGGAATGTGATCATGTGAGAGAGGCTAGATATATTTGTCAATGATCATGAAAAGAAACTTTATCAGATTATAAATTCCAGTCAGTTCCAAGTGCAAAAGGAAGAAACAAGCTAACTGAGAAATTAAGTATTAAACCTTGCTTTGTTAAGAAATAAATTTTAGAATATCATTCAATCCATATATCAAGAAGACTGCTTATCCATTTGGCCCCAGTTTGATATGACAGATATTGATATCTGTCACATTTAAAGCAGATTGTAGATCATATATGAAATAAAACTTGCAATTGGCCATTGCGTTTTATTGCAGATATTTCAAGTAAATATAAAGTGCATCATCTTATAGGCCCTACTGTACATGATTCATCCGACTGATAACGCAAAATCAAAAGCAAAACAGATTTACCAATAAATCAACGCCACTTTGAAGTCCATATTCTTAACCTTTACTTTGCTGTTTATTATAGGTCAGGTGGATGACAGCTGCATTGAAGTTGTTCAGGAGGATTCAAAAACACATGCTGAAGCGGATTTGGTTTGGTCATGCCAATTGACTGTTGATGTTAGAAAGAATGAGGATGGTAATGTAAATATTTTTGTTTATTATTGTACAAGAACAAATACATGTGGGGCCCCAAGTGTCCGAGTGGTCTAAAGCGCTGTCCGTTACTGATCACTGCCATCTCACCTCTGTCTGCGTTGGTTCGAGTCTAAGATTCGGCGAATGTGGATATGTGAGAAAGCTTGCCAGTAACTTCTCGTGGGTCGGTGGTTCTTTCCGTGGATTTCCCGGTTTCTTCCTCCACCATTAATACTGGCCACCATGTATAGCCTATTGTGTGCTGAAAAATGGCGTTAAGCCCCACAACAACAACAACAACAACAACAAATACATGTAAGGAGATATGAATGTTACTGGAATATATTTGTGTATAGTAAAACCTGTCTTAAAAGACCACTGCAGTGAGAAAACACCTGCCTTCAGACCAGGTTCACAAAGCACAGATTAGTTGATTATATATTATGACCTGTAATATGAGACCACCTGTAATGAGAGACCATATATTGTCAGAAGGAGTGGTCTTTCAAGACAGGTTCTAGTGTATCAACTTTTCATTAAAAACATGGTAGATATATCATTCAGTCTTTGTATGTGTTAATTTTTTTTCATTGCCTGTTATTCATTTTCTAACTTTAGAGCAATTTAAAAATTTTACTTTTTAAGACCTCACATCGTACTGACTTCTAGTATTCTTGCTCATTTACTAATTGCCAGTTGATATCAGTTTCTCTAGGTTAAAAGCAAATATAATTGATTTAATCTGGAAAAGTTACAACTATTTATTCAGGCAATTTAACTTAACAGAGATATTAATATGAATATGCCATTCAGACAGAGTGCAGCTCTATTCCTGCACAATTACATATGTCCCTGTTTACATTGTGAAAGAGAATGTTGCTGTGATTCCGATTTAATTCATATACATCATACCTGTGTACTATATGTGCATGCAAGATTTTATTTGCAATTGTTCCAAATTAGACTAAAATACTCTGACAGTTTTCTCCAACCCATATAAATTATTTAAGAGGAATCCTGATGGACCCTGGTATGAGCTGAATAGAAATGCAGCTGGAATTTTTAAAGTTGTTTATGTATTATTCAGTTGTACTAGAGCTGGACAGATAATGTTTGGGACATGTCATGTTGATGTTTTGAAAAGAACGTTAAATATTCCTCCACATTGGTGGCCTGCCTCACTGTGGTCTTGGTTATCTCCTGACACTCTCGACTGAATGTCTTGAGTTGCCAGAACTTTAGTTCAACTAGACCGTTACATTCTGTTGAAAAGGGTTAGGTACTTTAAGACCTCTTATTTGCCACAAAAATAAAATATTTTGAAAAATGTCATTTATCTTATAATACCATGCCAAAAAACTTTTAACATTTAAAAAACAAAAAATTGCAATTGATTTTTTAAAGTTATTTGATATGATGCCATTGGCACATACTCATGACATCACATTTGGCTATGAAGGAGTCATTCTGTGCTGAACTTGGAGCTATTTTTTAAGAAATACAGGTGGTCCACATGCAAGAACCAAATTCATATTTTTTTGTTCAAAATATAAAGGTACACATTAAAAACCTTTCACTAAAATATCGTTTTGGTTCTTGTATGTGGCCCATGTGAAAAACGACAAAATTTAATGTCGTCAGCGTTCATTGATACCTTGCACATCTACAATGGTCTAGTATGATTAACTACATCTAAACTTCAAAAAACCTTTTAAATGACAAGATCATTGAGAATATATTTATCTTTCAACAGATGACACATTTTAAACCATCTAACATGTAAAAATGTTAAACCTATTTTCTGTCTGCGTTTCTCCTTTACGATAAGAAGAATAAGACAAAGAGTGTTTTCTTGCTCACTCCTTATGTTCCTTGCCATATGGGACACACAATTCAGGTACAAAATATCACAAAATGCCCTTTCTCCTCTTTCTTTGTTTCCCAAGTTACCATGATCATTTTAAATTTTATTTGTAGTATGGAATGGGGTTTTTGCCTTTTTGTTACGCTGTGGATCCACTGACACTCATCATCGCCTCTACCCTTATGACTTAGTTAGCCCCTACATGAACCATACATGCTTGATTACCTTTTAACTTTCAACCGCTAGAGGAGGAGCAGAGTGGACTCTCTCCACTAAGCATAAACATACATCTCATGAGTGAGCAACTCATTAGGGTTAGTTTTGTCCAGATGTCAGTGGACTCCAAGGGTAATGAAGCTGGTAAAACAGCAACCTTTCCTTACAGTTCTGAGTAATGAAACATATCTACACTGCAGTGATTGTAGAAACGACCAAAAATCAATTCTGCAGAGTGGGATGTACTAAAACAGGCCAGTCTATGGTAGCAATCGATATATGCACGCAGTTAGTTTAGTACAATGAATAAATGAATGTGCGTACAGCAGACATTGCTGTTTATTTATTTTCTGCACAGTGTGTTATTATATGGTATATGTATTGACTAAGAGAGATAAATATATTAGTTGAGCTGTGAACATCCTTGTATTAGATAAATGCTAGTAATGGCTAATATCAAAATGATGGGTAGCTTTGAAACTATTGATTCGCAAACTATATTAAAAGAAATCATGGAAATCTGTAATATTGGTATGGATCTTCCAAAAATATGACATGTTAAGAATGTGACAGACAGATTGAGATCATTATAGTATGAATGCATCATAAAGTTTTATCAAAGGACAGGCGATGTTGTACCAATTTTCCAAAACAAATTCAGAACACATGTGTAAGTTGGTGAATCTGGGAGTGACCTTAGAAATAGAATGAAACAAACTTGGGCAGATTTTTGAAGCAAATAAAAGTAAAATGAATCTGCTGAATATCATGCATAAAAGAGTGTATTCTCCAAAGAAATGTAATAACTCACCCACTGCATCTGAAGCAGGTGATATTTTTGGGGAGGTTAGTAATGAAGAGGTTCAAGGGCAGGCAAATTAGTCAGATGCTTTGGGGCCATCAGTATCATGAACTTACCAGTCTTAAGTGGATATACAAATGGTATTACACTGACGCAGAAGACAAGAGAGGCAAGCACCAGAAACAATTTTATGAAGCTGGTGCTAAAAACAATGAGCAAAAACAATTGAAGAAATTTACAAGTGCTCCAAAATATTTGATGTAGCTGCATACAAGTGTACAAAGTCTGGCTGTATTTGAGTTGGTGTAGTACTCACTGACAGATACTTTGAACTCAAGGATGGGTCATTTGAGCTCCTTTGGGCTGATGCTTTGCTGAAATTCATCTTATCTGCATTTGCAGATCATTTTATATGTATAGACTCCTAAAAGAATCCGCCATTGTTTGTAGAAAAAAACCCCCGATTTAAAATTTTGAGTTACCATAAAGTCACTTAATGGGCTCTATGAGGCTTGATATCAGCCTGGCCTTGAAATCGGTGTACCATCTGATGTGGAGGAGGAAATAATAAAGCAGCGACGGAGCAGACCTGAAATGTAGCAGTGTTTTCATCAGTTGGATAAACACTTGTACATATGTAAATAAGAAGCTTCATGGCATTGGGACGCAACAAATAATATGAACCCTGTGGCAGAACATTCCATTATGAATGCTGTTGAACATACACACAAATATTGCCCAGTGGCTTAGAGGCACGGCCCTGCCTAAATGTGCCATCGGAATCAAATCGCGAAGCCAACTTTGTCGGCCTTGTGGATCTCTTCACGAGTATTATAAATTGTGCTGAAAAAGATCAAAACCACAAACACCTGTAGCTGCCCGAGCTCAAACACAACAACAAAAAACAATAAAACAGAAATAGATGAAATAATCACCAGGATTGAATTGATTGCAATTTATGACAAAACACCAAAAATAAAACAAGTCATCAACAAAATTTCTCAATTAGAAGGATATTTGGCCCTACCCTTAGTATAAACAAGACTACAGTGCCACAACTAAAACTGCTCACATGGCAGCATGGCATATGCATACCAAGTCATACGAGAAATACAGACATACTTGAATTATTGAGACCCATATTTATACTGAATCAACAACTATCACCACCAACACCACTGGTTGTCACATCAGCAGCAGCAACAGAAACCAAAAACAAAACAACGGGTAAACAACTGTGGCAATTTGCACCTGAACAGAATATCTGAATGCCATGAGGCGCAAGAAAAGCTGACATCATTGCGATACTAAATGAGCATGAAAAAAACCATCGTAGTTGTCATCTTGCCTCTGTTATTGCTACTGTAGTGGCAGAGTACATTCATTAAAATAAATCACCCCACAGCAATCACAAGTCCCTGAAGTCAAATTTCAGAAACATAGTGGCGAGTTGGAAAACCACATGGCCATTGTTCCACCCATCTACACACCAGGCAAAGATGCTCGCCAACTACTGACAAATATGATTCCTGGCATTGTAGCAGTGTTACAAAACTTTGGTCACACTGGGGTCAAAGCAGACATTGTCCTTGGTACGCATCTAGTTATGCCACTATATAGTAGTGACAAGGATGGATTTAAAACTACTACTCCATGGATTCATAGTGGTGCCCACGTGATCTTGAACTGCAGTGACAACAGCACCATCAGCAATGAAACAGGCAAAAACATTGATAAGAATATCGAAATGCTGGAGAAATACGCCAATGATGGAACAGGATGGACTCTTGAAACATGTACCCAAGTCAAGGTCCATCTTGATGCATCATCCATCCCATGGATCCAGTTTTATAGCAACACTAAAGTGGGTTCCACCATGGTCAGTGATCAACGTGAAGAACTCTGATAATCATTGTTTTGAACAGGCAATTTTGTCAGCACCATATTCGGTAAGTGACAATCAAGACCTGCCCCAAAATGATCAGCAGCACCTAGTTAAACTCAACTTTGGTGATGTCGAGTTTCCCATGCAGGTGACCAAAACCACACTGAAGAAATTTGAAACACTTAACCCAGGTATTGCTATGAATGTATTCACATGACAAAGGTTTTTATCCGCTTTTACTATCTCCCAATGGTCTGCACTAACAAATTGAGATTGATTTGTTGTTGCTGAGTGAAATGAAAGAATCAGAATTGATATTGCATTACCTATGGAGAAAGACTCTTGCTTGGCTACTTAACTGTCATAGCAAGCACAGGGGAAAAATAAATCCATGCAGATGTTGCATTCTTGTATTTAAAAACCAGCAACTGCTCACCGACCATGACTTTTACTGCAGCAGAATCAGTGAAAAACCACAGGGCACAGTCATGCCCAAACCTGGTAAAAACAGTCAAATTTACTGCAATACAGCAAAAGATGAAAGTCCCGTATGTCATCTACACAGACTGTAACAAATGTGTCTCATAAGACAATATATTTCTAAGCAATGTAAATTTCAAAGCTTTCACACACTTAAATATATTGATCACATCTAATCCCCCATCATGATAATCATTCATGGCAATATTTTTTTCAAATTTTGTCATTTGACCCATGCAATAAAAATTCATAAAAGTGTGTAACTATTTACTTCACTAACAACCTGCTCAGATTGATTTTGAAACATCAATAAAAGCTGATTAATTGTAGAGATTAGATTACTTTCTCAGTTTTCTTTAAAGATGGGAACACGGTTTTAACAAGTGCAATCTGTAGTTTCCTCTGTTTTTGTTTGGTTCATACATATTAACGAGTGTAATCTGCGGTGTCCACTGTCTGGATTCGGTCCATATGTATTAACAAGTGTAATCTGCGGTATTAACTGTCTGGATTTGGTCCGTACGTATTAGCAAGTGTAATCTGCGGTGTCCACTGTCTGGATTCGGTCCATATGTATTAACAAGTGTAATCTGTGGTATTAACTGTCTGGATTTGGTCCATACATATTAGCAAGTGTAATCTGCGGTATCCACTGTCTTGATTCGGTCCATACATATTAGCAAGTGTAATCTGCGGTATCCACTGTCTGGATTCGGTCCATACATATTAGCAAGTGTAATCTGCGGTATCCACTGTCTGGATTCGATCCATACATATTAGCAAGTGTAATCTGCGGTATCCACTGTCTGGATTCGGTCCATACATATTAGCAAGTGTAATCTGTGGTATCCACTGTCTGGATTCGGTCCATACATATTAGCAAGTGTAATCTGTGGTATCCACTGTCTGGATTCAGTCCATACATATTAGCAAGTGTAATCTGTGGTATCCACTGTCTGGATTCGGTCCATACATATTAGCAAGTGTAATCTGCGGTATCCACTGTCTGGATTCGGTCCATACGTATTAGCAAGTGTAATCTGTGGATACCCATACATATTAGCAAGTGTAATCTGCGGTATCCGCTGTCTGGATTCGGTCCATACATATTAGCAAGTTTAATTCGTGGTATCCACTGTCTGGATTCGGTCCATACATATTAGCAAGTGTAATCTATGGTATCCACTGTCTGGATTCAGTCCATACATATTAGCAAGTGTAATCTGCGGTATCCACTGTCTGGATTCGGTCCATACATATTAACAAGTGTAATCTGTGGATACCCATACATATTAGCAAGTGTAATCTGCAGTATCCACTGTCTGGATTCGGTCCATACGTATTAGCAAGTGTAATCTGCAGTATCCGCTGTCTGGATTTGGTCCATACATATTAGCAAGTGTAATCTGCGGTATCCGCTGTTTGGATTCGGTCCATACATATTAGCAAGTGTAATTTGCGGTATCCGCTGTCTGGATTCGGTCCATACATATTAGCAAGTGTAATCTGTGGATACCCATACATATTAGCAAGTTTAATCTGTGGTATCCACTGTCTCTGTTTGGTTCACAAATATTAACAAGTGTAATCTGAATTTCCATTGTCTCTGTTTAGCCTATAAATATTAACAAGTGTAATCAGCAAATATTTACTTCTATACATTTTATATTTTATCTTGCTCTGCTTAGTTATGCATTTATTTGGAAGATTTTATCTTCCTAACTTTTGTCCAACTCATTTTAAAATTTTTGGAACATGACCTTTTGTTGGCAATACATAGCCACTTTTATGCTAACGCTATGCCATACTCAAACTTTATCTGTTGAACTGTGATGAATGTTATTGGAAGTATCAATCAGTTTTGGTAAAATTCCTGAACCCATTTCTGGTTTATTTTGAGTGAAAAGCTTCTACATCCTTGCCTTTATGGTTTTCTTAGAGCTTTCCATTACAAATGCTTTCAAGTTAAAAGGTATCCACTGCTTTCCTTTTTTTAAAGAGCTTTAAAATTGGTTGCTGTAAAACATGTTCCTCCATAAAAGTGTATCTTTTCAGGTTTTTGCTTTTTAAATATTAATATAATACATTGTGTATGTCATTTTACTGTCCTATTATATATTTTAACTCATGTATCATGATAAAATATGTATCATTATCAAAATGTATTAATCATTGTAATTTTTTGTATGGTTACATGTCAGCTAAAGTTTTTATCTGCCTGCTACTAATCATCCACATGACTATCTGTTGAAATGTTTGCTTGTGTAATCTGTAGGTGGAGCTTTCATTTAACCATTCTTTCAATTATGTGGATTTAATTAATGAATTAATGTCTTATTTTCATCCCATCTAATTTGTTCCTATAGTTGATTGATAATTGTGAAGTCAAAAATTGACATCCATGATCACTGTACACCTGACGTAAATACTCTTCTTTGTCAGTCACTTGAAACAGTATAAAAGCATATTTTTGTGCCTGTAATAACCATTCAGTGAAAAAGGCAATGTACGGTACATGTAGACATCCAGATAATACATTCTTGTTGACCCCAGTTTATTGGTGGATGATCACTTTCTGTGAATCTCTTCCATCAATTGAGAAAAAGAAAACAAAGAAAATGTTTGTGGTCTTGATATGCCGCACATAAGAATCGTCATTACCATTCATATAGCTCTTTCATCGATACACTTCTATTGTAACAGATGGCCAATAAACGTTTTCAACAACTTTTGTCCATTTCATGGCTGATAACTTTACGTGGTATTCATTCTAATTATATAGCATTACATTGATTTTTAATTTCATAAAAAATATATTGACCTTTTACCTTTAATGATTTGCATGTCAAGATACTTTTAGGAGAGTTTCCTGTCTGTGTCTTTCATGACTTAGTAACATAACACATAGTAGTAAACAGTCTTAAACAGGGGAGGCAAGGCAGTAGGTATATTTTAACTTGGTTAGTCTATATTAACTTTAGTACTAAAATACCACAAATTCGATTTTGGGAAAGCGGACTTTTAATTTACACCTCTTGACCTTCCAAACTCAGGAAAATATCCCTATCAGATATTTTCTCTAAATTTGGCCTTTAAAGATTGTTGATTCTCAACTTAATTTTTCATGGAGTTTTCTAATAATAAGATCTTATTTTAATTCGATTTTCAGGGTTACATTTCTTCTAAATTATTGGAATTATGGCCATGATTGTCATCGTCCTGTACTTTGTTTTCTGCACAATCACTTTACAGAGTTTGAATGGGTTCAAGTAATTATGGCACACATCTATATAATAACAAGACTTCAGATCAGTTCAATTTCCAGCTTAATACATTGTGATTTAGAAGAGTTACTGTCCATGATTCTTTGTTCCAGAAAACATTAGTTTTGCAACATAGCTGTACGTAGGAAAGTTGGATTTCAACCAGATTTTATGTCACGTTTTATATTGAAGAGATCTTCAATGAATTCAAATTTTCAGCAACTTCCTTTCCATAACCTAATGGTGAAGTAGTGTAATAGTAGGGGTATGATCTTTTGGTTACTGATCATACTTAACTCTTTCTATACTCCCGACATTTCCCTGTGGGGAATTAGTTGCATAAGAGCCTCTCTGCCAGACGCATTCATGTCCAGTCTCGGTCGCATGGCTGGACAACCGCAGTTACCCGAAAGTTCCCCAACTGAAAACCCCCATGGTGTCCTCCCATGAGAACCTAGTGCTACCATACCGATCATGAGGCTGCTGCAGCATCAATGCCATTATACTAGAGTAAGTTTCGCGCATGTTGCATAGGACAGTTTAATGAGAAATTTTGACGACACTTGCCTTTAATTCTCAAAGAGGATTTGATATTTCCTAGATTAAGGTCATTGACAATGAAAGCTGATTACTACCAGTATAAAAACATGAAAACAAATCAAATTATTTCTGGTAGACGTGCAAGTTAATAAGTTTGAGATATAGAGTTGACACGAGAGACACGACTGTGATTGATAAACGTCTTTGCATATGTATGCAATTTGAATGAATGATAAACATGACACGTATACTCTAATAATTTTTAGAAACCAAGGAAACAGTGAAATGGATGAGCTAACTGCTTGCCTATTCCACTGACATGACCATGAGCCGCGAAGATATTCATGAGTTTTCTGCAGCAACTCAGTGCCGGAACTGTGATAGAGCTTGCAGCTTACAGATTGCAGAAAAATTTTGCAATCACTGTCACATCACTGGCGCATACAAAACAGCCGCATCTTCAAAACAAGAATTAGAGTTATGTATCATCGTTTGCATGGAGATGATAGTCACTAGATCATGCAGGGATCATAACAAATGTGGCAATAAATGTCATTATCACATAGTCGATACATTTTGCCTATACTGTGTACAGTTTCATATTTTTATATTTTAACATGAGAACATATCACTTTATGTCATTCTGATTCTGATTGGTCCAAATAAGCCCAAGAAATTATTGTGCAGTATTATCTTTACTGATTGGCTGCAATCGTGGGAAAACCTTTCAACCCCACCTTCTGGAATATTTTGTTTTGAATGAACATTTTGGCAGCCATTTTTCAACTCGGCTCGCGAAAGGAAATTGAAGAAAATTTTCTTGGCTGTCGGAATATGGACAATTTGCATCACAAACATTCCCATCTTCTTTGAAAATGATAGAGTGACAGCACCAGCTTCCAGAAATAACCGATAATCACACAATAGTTTTGTTTTTATTCGTTACTTTATACATTATTTTAATGAAATGAAAAATTGTTAAAAGTAATAAAAAATTTATATCTTCAGCATACAGAATTACTGCACAGAACCTAGCACAGAAGTCTATCCTTCCATTTGACCTATTGTCCAGTGGAAAACGCATCTTTGAGTCAATAGACCCTCTCAGCCTCTCGTTATTAAACAGCATGGCCACAGCAGCAGAAAAACCAGTGAAAGTTGAGAC
>JAECUM010025394.1:0-37115 GCA_016617855.1 Megalonaias nervosa | reverse complement strand
ACTGAGACTATGTGTGCACCTTGTACCAAAAATGCGATTAATAAATCTACTAATGCTAGGACAAATAATAAAACAGGTTCAGCGAGAAAAGAAAGAAATTGTCAAGAACTCCTAATCAGTCAGCCCACTATACTACCACTAATTCAAGGTAATACTTCATTTTAAGGTTTTTGGGGCTAAGCCAAACAAACAATCGACCAAATGTGTCAAGCCTTTTTCATAATTTCATTATTGGCCTCGAGTAAGTAGGGTTCGGGTAGGGGCGATATATGGAGTAGAAAACACAGTACCAAAATTTGATACAATAGAACAATACTGATATTAAACCATGAGGAGGAATAGTATGGTGAGGCAAAAACATTTCATAGAATAGAGTTGAAATAATACGAATAACATGTTTTTCATAAAATAGACTTGAGGAGATAGGAATGACATGTATTTAATAGAACTGATTTGAGATAATATCAATGACATGATCTGCCTTTAATTTGTCGTTAAAAGTGTGTTAATTAAATCTTTCACTGCTTTACATTTTATTCTTATTCTGTAAAATATTTTGCCACAATATTGGATGAAATCTTTTTTTCTGATTTTGCAGGATATATTATTTTAGGTAACAGTACTGCTATTGGACACTGATTTTGTCATTTTCTAGCTCTTTATCTCTAACATAATGTAATTTGATCCAGCGATATCGTCGCATGAAACAAACAAAAATACACTACACTTTTTAATTCAAGGTACAATGTACAGACAAACCGACCAATGGAAAGTGGAAATAGAGTGATGGAAGATAAAAACATGGTTGGTAGCAATGTTAATCGAAAGATTATTATGACTTAGATGACTTTAAATACATATAAGTATTTGAATTACCTGTTGTTTGTTCGTAATTTGGCTTAGTTGATATTCAATGCTCGTTTAAATATACTCGCCGGCAAGTGAATGGCTACGAGTTCAGTGCTGAAGAAGCTAACCATCTTTCATGTTTAAATATAAGTGTTTCTTCTATTTATTTAATAAAAAAATAATAAAAAGAGAAAATGAGCAACTTATCAGCTTGCAAGAAGAATTGTGAATCGCGGCACAATGGAACAGAGCTTCATTCTGCAGCGGACACACTGCACAAGGATGTGAAGAGTTCACTAACTACGTCAATACACAGTTGCATGTAATAAATCTTTACTCGGTTGGAAGTGGTAGTGTTTGTATTTGTATGTGATATAAATAAACTATATACATAGTATGTACGCTGTATCTTTGGTATACCTTTCGTATAAATTCTTCATTTAGTAAGCAATTCATATTTTTCGTGGTGTATAATATATATATATATATATATGTATATATATATATATATATATATATATATATATATATATATATAGTATATATAAGGGCAGCAAGTATATATATACATGTGTGTGTGTGTGTGTGTGTGTGTGTGTGTGTGTGTGTGTGTGTGTGTGTGTTCGAGTTTTGGTCCACGGCTGTATATTCTATTTTGCAATAAAGTTATAAAATAGGTGTTCACTAGTTTTTAACTCAGCCCTCATAATGATCCTGTGTCCACGTTCGTGATAGTTTCCCAATTAGATGTTTTTGTATTCCGACATAGGTCAGGTGGGTTGTATTTCGACATTAGTCAGGTAGTGTGAATTAAGTCACATGGATCAACTGCGACATAGATTCCTAATATAGTCATTGAGCTACATATAAAGAGAGAGTTTAACAATTAGTCATATTCCTATTGCCTAGTATTGTTCTTGTTTTAATATCAGTCTGAGATGTAATTAATGTCGTGCTTAGATTTAATTTAAGAGCAATCATCGATATAAATTATTTATTGGAATTACAAAGTGCTCATATAACACTTAGGACTAAACACGACTCTAGGTTTACTGTGAATTCATTCGACGGAGTTCTGTACAATACTATTGCGATACATCAATTTTAACCACTCTATCGTCGTAAACTAAGTAGCAGAAAAGAGGGAAAACCAACACGTTTTGTAAATTTCAACAAATACTTTATTTCCCTATAATACAAGATGAACATAAAAAATAAAACTGACAGTATTGTGCATTAAATCAAAAATAGTCCCAAAACGTTCTATCACAAGTCCAAAATTAAAGGGAACCAAATGAATTCTAGCGGTATTCCGAATGAATGACAATCTTGACTGTGTTGATGTGCGAGTAGCCTCGAATATGATAACGTACAAACAGTCTTGATGTGTCATAATGATAAAGTCCATGATATCCTTGAATGAATTCCCAATAATCCCAAATAGTGATTTAGTCCAATATTTTTTTATCAGTGATGAGCAATTTGTAATTCCAGCGAATAATGTTAATAAATAAATCCTCTAAAATGAAAACTTAACACAACAATAATACTGAGTCCACTTGAGATGTTATGGTAGGAATGAGTAATTCCAATATAATCAACCTTGCTATAGAAAATTTGAGAACGAGGATGAGGGTCAAAAGTTCATTTCCAGAAAAGTCTAAGTTATAAACATTTTTGTTCATAGGTCCCCACTATTCTGTCATGTTAATAGAAATTTCCATCAAACTGTAAACATAATTCTTTTCTAGAAAATTGTGCAGTTAGGCAATATCCAGAATTAAAACTTGGTAAACTTGTTTATCCTACGAGAAATTAGACATGTAAGCCCAGCTCCTACCCTCATTAACACAAGACTGTTGGCACGTCAGCACATTCAATTTTTTTTTTTTTACAAAACACGTTCAAGACCTGTAATTGATTCGGAAGCTCTACTCTTTTGGGCTTGAGATAGAACTTTTGGAATTATTTTGGATTTAATTAATAATACTGTAATTTTCTCATTTTATAATTAAGAGAAATAAATTCTTTGTTACGTTTTACAAAACGTGTTGCTTTGTTTCTTTCAGTAACTTTGTTTGAGACCGCAGAGTCTTAACAATATGGCATAAGAGTTTTATTGCATGTTGTAAATAATAGTGAAGAACTAAAATCTCTAAGTAAATTGATATAAATGGACATGGATCTATCTCGAATGAGGAAAAGAAGGTTTTATTATGCAAAACTTTCAGATATACTGCTACTACTACCTCTAACACTACTACTAACACTACTACTAGTAAGGTATTTATCAACAGCATCAGGGATGGTAAATCCTTCTTCTACGTCCTATGACATTTAAAATGGTTGATTAAATAATATTCCATTTGTATTTCTTCTGTAATGATAGACTAATAAGTCACTCATATTATACAATTATTATTCAGGGTTGAATATGAAGTTTATTGAACCAGTAAAACTTGTATTAACTTATGCAAAACATATATCTGCATAAGTTTTCGGGTTCATAAAACTTTATATCCTTCCCAAGATCAAAAGTTGTTTTATTGCATGCTCAGTGTTGATATTCCATTAGCTTCAGTATATTGAAAATGCGATTTCGAGTGCATTATGTCTTAACATATATTATGACATCATGTCTTTTTTCCTATATAAAGTCATCAATTCCAATAATGTCAAGGTTTTGTTTCAACATTTTGCTGTTCAAATTCATAGAAGGAGTTTCCATGTGTAAGAAAATGTGTTCCACAGAAATGTGGTTTGATACAGTTTATTAATATTAGTGATTTGACCGTTGTTTATAATATTAATTTCAGTGCAGATTTACAGATGAGGTGTAGAAAGAGCTGTGTGGTCAATTTGATATACATGAAAATGAAAGGTCTGAAAGTTCCACTGTTGATTACGTGTACAAGATCATTACATTTATACTTTTATCCGAGTATACACGTATAATCCAACAGTATTTAGTAAGATCTTACAAATTATAGTAGAACGGTCTCTCAAAAAAGCACCTCTGTATATACAATAGTCTTTTATGTAACATGGAGTATGGCCATGTAATTCATTATGGAATAAATTAGTTATGCTACTGAACGTACCACATTATAAGGTGACATGTGATTATAATAGAATACATTTTTATTTCTTTTTCAAACAACATTGCATGATTGGAACTGTGATTCAGTGCTTCATACGTCAGTCTATTGCTTCTATACCAGTTGACCGCTTCGGTGGTTTAAGTGGTTAGAGCGTCCGCCTCTGAAGTTCAAACCCCGGTAGAGTCATACCAAAGACTTATAAAAATGGTATTAATAGCTGCCTCGCTTGGTGGTTAGGAGGTTAGTATTATGATAATGTGACTGGGTGGGACATGATGCTACATGACTGCGGCATGATGCCCTGGTGCTAGACATCACTATATACTGCCACACTGGTGACATCGTAAAGAATATGGCTGAAAAATTGTTAAAGCTACCTTAAAAGTTCAACACATACACATTGACACACACTCACACACGCACGCACACACTATACTAGTTACCCTCCATCAATAAAACTCCAAACTGAAATTAAAATGGGGTATCATCGTTGGAAAAGTAGGTTGCAACACCATACATATCAAGAAGGCGTGATTATTTTCACGAAATTGTACTCACCAGGTTCATTACTTGTAAGAGTTTATACGTTTGGAAGCTATATCAGCAGGTGCTCCACTGCGTGCAAGTGCAGGCCACTGAGATTTACTCTTTCGGGTTTTAGATATGGGGTACATAATAAGATAGTAACGACATGATTAGCTCTATACTCGCTTATATTATTATGTAAAAGTATTTGGCCGGTAATTTCATCATGTTATTAAAGGAGAAATGTGCCGGTTCTTTTACCACATTCTTGTGTAAAGATTATTTATGTAAAGTTCTTTTCACCATTGTGTCCCAGTTGTTGGTAGGAGGGCTCTCAGATCGAAAGAAAGAGCAACAGAGCTTCGGCCTCCTTTACGATGGTGTCACTCCTTACTACGTGGATGCTTACATCGCTGGTGTGCGGAAATATAATGGGTTCGAACTATAAGAAGAAGTAGAACTCTATGTGAAATCTGAGTCAATCTTTTTCTAATTTAAATGACACAATCACTCGATATAGGAAGGTTATACTTGAAGTTATATATTCCAGTTATAAGATTACATATACAGAAAGTGATACATTTTAGATATAAAAAATACTTAGATATCGCAAACAATTACATATAAATTATTACATTTCTTCAAGCTTACCAACTTCATACAATTATAAAAATTCTATACTATAGAATATAATGTAAATAAATAAAATATATCGAATGATATAACATAACCAAAATGCTTAAGAATTAAGTGTTTAAGACTCATTCAAAATCTTTTGCAGCAAAAGTATTTTACTGAGTGTTTGACCTAACATAGCATTATGTTTTGTAACTTTAAAAGTATTTTATTTCTAAATTATTACTCATTTTAAAGTTGGTAGCGAAATCGTCTTATAATAAGTCAATACTAAAATTATAGATGCATATAAAGAATCAGATACATATAAATTCTTAATACAGTTTAACAATCTATACACAATATATATTATTATTAATATTATATAATAAAAATACAAAAATGCTTAAAATGCTTCGCGAGAGAAAATTGATTCGTTTTCAGAATGGTCAATCCTAACGTCTATAAACATTTAAAGTTCTTTTACTGTGGCCCTAAAAGAAAACCTTCAAAATTTAGTATATAATTTCCCTTATCTGTAAGAAGAAGAAAGAAGAATTCTATCAAGTCGAAGACGAGTTTATGTTCATTCTGGGGGACATTATGTATACGATTCAGGGGAAGCAGCCTCGTTCAATAAAAAGCCACATGTTTAGGCGATGGATTTAACCCTATGCTTCAGAAGTAAGAAATTTGGAAAGATCTGTTCTCCGACGTTTTACTGAGAGTACCGATCGTGTTTATGAAACATTCCTTCTTCCATAATTGACCCGTCTGTTGGTAGCTACAGACTTAAGAGTTCATAACCTTTCCAATATCTATTTTCATTTGACAAGTAAGTATCGAAAAATTCGCCTACAAAGCAGCATAGAAAAATTCATTTCTATTCAAGTGCTAGGTAAAATGTGTATTAAAAACGATTTCTTATAATTAATATATTACTATAACTCAGAGGGATACAAATTTTTCTACAGACGGAGACAAATAATAAACGTCATTAAATTATTTCTTTCTTAAATGGTCATAAGCTGGACAAACACAAACAAAATAGAATTCATCTTCTACATGGCAAACATTATTTTTCCGGCATAATTCACAATATCTATTATTTCTCTCAACTCTGCTATGCCTACCTGTCTTTTTTTTAACATCTAAATTCAGAAAGTAACGTCCTAAGAAAATATAATACACATGAGAGGTATTTTGCCGCTTCTAATTCGGTTTTATACGTGATATTATACACACATTTATGTGAATTGTTAATATCACATTGCCAATTTTGTAGTTTCATCTAATCTTTCAAACATTAAATAACATTGGTTTGGGTAGTGAGTTGAAGGTATTCTTACAACCTTCAACCAGTTTTTAATACATCGTAAAATAAAATACGAGGCACAAAGTGGGTATCTTCCCCACTCTCTTAACACAATCACATTATTGGTAGTTTAAGGAACGCCTACATACAGACGTGATATTGCACAGTTTCAATATCTGTATTAAATATCCCCAAATTTCTGAACCATAGAAAGTAATTGGGTTTATTACCGAATCAAAAAATTTGAAAGCATCCTCTACATGATTCATGAGTCATAGTAATGTTATTTAAATGATCTGTATTTTACTATGTCAATTCGGCTTTTCGTCGTAGACAATCTCTGATAATTCAAACGAATGGTGAATAATATATTTACTTTCTACGTACTGAACAATAATCATTGGACATAAAACACATTCGCTTAATAAAAAATCAGCTAAGAGAGAAGAAATGTTACTTGTAAAAAAAAACATTAAGGTCTACTCATTTTAAGGCAAAAGCTATATCCAAACTATTTGAAAGGGAAAATTCAAATTCGTGCCAACAGTGTCTAGTAGAATAAATATAAACAGTGCTGAACTCCAGAATATTAAGAATTGCCTATAATGTTTTCCCGCACTTTGGCAAAATTAGTTTCTTGCTCCAATTCATTCATCAAATTCGGTCAAAATGTACTATCCAATTTTCAATATGCAGACGTAACTGCTAGGTTATCATAATGATCTTCGTTGGTTTTACACGGTTAATCCATGTATGTACTACTTGCATCAGCGTCACTCTTGCGTTTTGATGCCCGTTTTCTCTTGATAATAATTACCGTACCGCGGTCATTAATACAATGATGATTAATGTACCGCATGCAATACTGACAATGATGATCGTAGTGATGGAATTAAATTCCAAATGGCTGCCTACATTTATATCACCTGGAAAGTAAAAAGACATTGCCAATTTTCAGATAATATATATTTTTTCTTCTCGATTATTGCCATATTATCATCTAATCATCTCATAATTCTATTTCTTGTTTCAATTGAATGATGAAAGTTTATTTTGATGTAGATTGTATCACTTGCCGACCCCATTGCTAGTTTTGTATTCATATATCCTTCGATTTTAACTATTTTAAACAAATTGGAAAATTAACAAAATTATATGGTTGCAAGTCAGTCCATTACAAGCTAAGACATCCATTTCAGCACTCGCCATTGTAAGACCTTTCAAGAAAGTTATATTGTTTGGTTTTGGTAAATTTATGTATGCAAGGCATGACGAAATAATTCTCTGAAAATAATATGAACTTTTCACGATTTAGTTTTATTACTGGTTCGGAGATAATCCTATTGACTTACAATATACTGTAGCATATTCCTAAGGAGAGGACAAAGCTTTAGCGAAAAAACTTCATTTACTTCATACCTTCGTGCAAGGTGGTCACATTTATATCTGCTGTGAATCCTTTCCCATACTGGCCGACAGCTGCTACTGAAACCCAGTAGACAGTACCTGGATCAAGGGTGTTTATATTGCTTTTCATCATGACAAGGTCTTGTTTATTCACACTCCGATACTGGATTATAAAGGGGCATGTTGTTACCAAAGCTGTTTGCTGCAAAATAGAAAGTGTAATTATTTTTAATCCTAAGATTGTAACTGTGTCAGATAATTTTTTCGATTTCATTAGTTCACCCAACATGTTGTGGCTATTTGCAAGATATTAGCCGGAGGTTAATTAGGCAGCTTTAACGATTTATACAAGACTGATAAATTAAGAACTGTGATATATTACCAACGATAACACTTCATTTATATCTAGTATACTGAAATATTTCGCGACACCGAAAATAATACACGATGCATAAGAAACTGGTGAAAGATAATACACAATTTGCAAGATGATAGGAAGAAATGAACTGCAAAAGGAAAGAGGTTCTTTTTCAAACTTGACGATAATTGCAGGATTAGAATATATGTAAGATATGCTTGTATGTATAGAGACAACCAGATGGACCTAACATTTTCGAGTATGTTTATCTCAGAACGGGTGAACTATGTCTATTAAACGTTATGTGGGATTTCTCTAGATCTACAAATGTATTAGAATTAATAGGCAGAGTTTATTATTACTTAGTTCAGGAACAAAACACTCTGACGAACTATACCAATGATGCGGCAAGGCGTCTGAAACACTAAAATCAATTTAATGCAAACGTCTTGATGAATTTCGTCATTTTATTCTAACATAATTAGACAAACTCGGTGACTTTCAAAGCTGAAACGGTCATACTTCTATTTGAAGATTAAAACAGTTTCGTTTCTAAATCATTGATACAAATTCCTTTGCTTTTTTACGTCGTAAATCTTCCCCTTCACAAGTTATGTAATATGCTTCAGAAAAGAAGCACATTACCTTTTATAATCTGAAGTTTTAATTCATACTTTATACCTTCCCCACATAATGAATAGCAAATATTTGTATTGTCTTTTTAAAATATTTCTGTAAGATCATCTTCAAAAATCAAATACGTCCGAAACTGCCATGGAAATTCATTCGTCAAACGGGTCAAATTTTGATCATGCCATTTCATGGCAAGTAACGGATGTGACCGCCTCGCTCATCAATTACAGTCCAGGATCTTCTAAGCATGGGTTTGATCAGTATGGTATCCTTTGGAATTCGTGATCACTGTTGAAACATTGTACTAAATCTGATGCTATTTGACTTGAGATGGATACATTTTGCAAATTTGCATTTCAGGAGTGTGCCTTAGGTGTGCTAATGGGAAGAGTACTTGAAAAGGGTGGAAACGTGAGGACATTGTTCAGAATAAGCTGCTGGCAGGTCATCGCATCGCAAAACCTTATTGCATGTTGTTGATCCATGGCTACATTAAAGGGGTAAAACAAGTTTATCTCTGTACCAAAATGGCGTTCATGTTTCCTGGATCATGCTTGATAGAAGTCCGTTTTCAACACCCAGTTGTTTCTATACCATCATAGATCCACCGCAAAATCTATCTCTTTCAAAGCCGCACGAGGCTGAAAAACATTTCCTCTGCCTTCAATACACCCTTGTTTCTCTATCTAAACAAAGGAGCTGAAATATAGACTCCTAACTAAATAGAACGTACCTTGAAAGTGAAAGAGTCTTATTCCGTTGTCCGTGTCCTCTAGCCCAATACAAACTTTCCATCGCTGTATAACAATGGGAAGTTCAGTGTATGAACACGTGGTCTATGTCCGAAAGATATATGTCCGTTGATACTTGTCTTGCTGAGGACTTGGTTGCTGTTCGTCCCTTTTGTCCTTGCCGACATTTGAGTGGCTGTACGGAAACAGTCACAAAGATACAACAGCGAGGGCGTGTTGATTGAAATCTTCTCTGCAATATTGTTACAATTAACTGGTTCACAGCAAGTGCGATAGTAAAGATTAGTAAAGATTCGCTGACTTTGACCTCTAACTTTATTTCTACTACAAGTTCCTGTCAGATTTTGTGGAATGCTAGGAATCTGTCTTCCTGTCGTTTCCAAACTATATTACCTGGCCTTTTAAGCAACTCCGTAATACTCTGCAACGTATTTTCTTTTGCAACTAAAATGCGGCTGTCCATGTCCAACGTGCCAGGTGGATTTCTTGAATTGCTTCTCGTACAAGCGCCAACCAAGGATGCTGGTTATTTCTCCCTCTCAGAAATAAACGAGTAATGCCGGGAAACAATTTATTTACAGCAAATTCGCCATTATTGTAGGAAAGATATGCTTTCCAGAAATATTCCTTTTTTCTTTCTTTTTTCAGTCAGTATATTTAAAGTTATATTTTTATGTAGTAAATTCGGGTATCTCACTCCTTAAAAATATTACTATATACATTTTAATTTGTTCTCACACTTTCAGTGATATAACACTTATCGCAATTGCTAACAACCCCAACCGGAGTTCCGAAACCAGGCAGGAAAAGGAATCTTACTGGATACGCCGCCTTAGAACATTGAAACCAAGCGAAATTATATCCCGGATATTTCAATTGCGATAAGTGTTCTATCACCCCTGGCCACACTTTCAGTGATATAACACTTATCGCAATTGATAACAACCCCAACTGGAGTTCCGAAACCAGGAAGGAAAAGGAATCTTACTTGATACGCCGCCTTAGAACATTGAAACCAAGCTGTTTAAACCAAGAAGACTAGAAAAAGACAGCCATGCACAAGTGGAATTATCCTTTGCAGCCGACACATTTTCTTTTCAAAACTTTTCTAAATTTTCTTAGTAGCCTTCAATTACTACTATAAGAATGAAATATCCGGGACATAATTTCGCTTACATAAATGTACACAAAGTAATAAATGTCGCTATGGCTCATCGATTTCTAGTTTAATACAAATATTTTCCAGTATCCGCAACAAGTTGATATAGGCTGGTTGAGATATAACACATTTAAAGGTTTAATTCATGTAGAAACAGCCATGTAGAGTTTTGCAAACACAACGGTTTTTGTGTTTTATTTGTTTGTTTTGTCTATGTCTTGTATATGCCTTTGAAAAAGACTCATTAAGAGTCGAAAGCACTCAGGCTAGTTAGATACTAGTTTTGCACTGTTCGTCGTCAGTTTATTGCATTTATCTCAATGAATCCCTGACACACGTGATCCCTTGCTGGATCCAGTGCGCTTGAAAGGGCTGTTATTCGCCATATGATTTGTATTCTTTATATTATCAACCTCGTATGGCACGATCTACCTTTGGTGTGATCTAACACCCTTTCGGTTCTGTATTTACGTCGTGTTAGTGTATACGTTCCAATTTTTTCCGTCTTGTATTTAAATAATTGCTGTATCTATTAGAATGGAGACAAAGTCTCAACAAATACAGAAAACATTCAAAACTTTACGCAATAAAATTAATGCCTTACTTCGTCTAAAGCATCATCGCACTCTCTTGCATCATTTTCTCGAAACAAACAGTCACTAAAGGTCTTCAAATGCATGTCAAGCAGCAAGTTGTTGGCAAGAGTTCAAACAGATTCAACAAAAGATGGAATAAAATAACCCACGATGCGTCCATGAAACCCACAGCCCTACTTGGTGAATGCTCAAATCATCAATATCTAGTCAAATAGCAACCATTGAAGAACTAAAACAGCAGCTCAATTCAGTTTCCACAGAGGAACAATTGCAAACGTTTTACTCTAAATTAAATAAGGATCAACAAAGACTCTCTACAAAACTATATAAAGTCAGAGAAAGGAAACTTAGAAGTCATGATCTACAACCAAATCACTGTTGTGAAGAAACTTCAATTGACGAAATTTCTTCTAAAAATAACCGTAAGAAGAAAACTCGCCGCAAAAGGAAGAATCGTAAGCACTCTGTAGCAAACATTAATTCAACTGTTACTAACACAGTGGTCAACATCTCAAAGTTAGAACTTACAGAGGCAGAAATAAAACGTTTATCGAAGGGATTGAGTTTCTGTCCCCGTCCAAAAACATACGACAGAGGGAAGCTAGAAAAGGACACCGAAGAGTTTAGCCGCCGACTAAGACTCAAAGCCCATTTTGCCTTGCAGCCAACAAATAAATCAAAGGAAAATATAAGCTGCGACCAGCCCATATTTAGAAAGAAAAGTAACTGGACCCCACCAAAAAGTTCAATTCAAATCTAGAAGCCTTTATCAACTCAGTTGAAAACGACACTTCCAGACACATCAACCATACTAACAAATACTTTAATTTGACAAAAGAAGAAACAGATGCCCTATACTCACTGAAAAGCAGAACAGACATCATAATTAAGCCGGCAGATAAGGGTTCCGCTGTTGTCGTTATGAATAGGGAAGATTACGTTAGTGAAGCAAGTAGACAACTAAGTGACGCTAGGTTCTACCAAAAACTAGACCATGATCCAACACTGGAATATGCAAAAACCATCACTAATATTATTGACGAGGCGTACCAAATCGGGCACATAGACCAGCAAACGAGAAAATACTTAAGCCCAGAAAACCCAAGGGCTGGTAGATTTTATCTTCTACCCAAAATCCACAAACAAGGAAACCCGGGCACACCTATAATCTCTGGTAACGGGCATCCCACAGAAAGGATATCAGAATATTTAGATCATTTTATGAGACCACATGTCCACAAATTACCATCATATCTTCAGGACACGACAGATTATCTCATAAAAAGCAAAGCAAGCGAACCATTACTGCCAGATACATTACTTGTTTCCTTAGACGTCACATCTTTGTATACTAACATACCGCACAACGAAGGGATACAGTCGTGTAGAGAAGCATGGGAAACAAGAACTGTAAACAATCCACCCACACACTTCCTAGTCCAACTCCTGGAGCTTGTCCTAAAACTCAATAACTTTGAATTTAATGAAGAAAACTACCTCCAAATCAATGGAACCGCAATGGGTACAAAAATGGCCCCTTCCTATGCTAAAATATTTATGGGAAAACTAGAGGGTCAGCTTTTAGCATCGGTTGAACTTACACCATACCAGTGGGTACGCTTTATCGATGATATAAAAATAAAGTGGCAACATGGAAGAGAAAGTCTGGATGACTTCATATCAAAGGCAAACAACTTCCATCATTCAATAAAATTCACGGCAGAAATCTCCAACTCAAACCACGTTTTCCTGGACACAACAACCAGACTGATGGAAAACAAACTTCATACAGATATCTACTCGAAACCAACCGACAAACACCAGTATCTCCTCCCAACCAGCTGTCATCCAAAACACTGCATTAGGAACATTCCATATAGCCAGGCACTGAGGATACGTAGAATTTCCTCCGACGATGAAACATTCCTAAAAAGGTCTGGAGAGCTATCTAAACATTTAATTTACCGAGGCTAAGACAAAGACCTGATTGCGGAGGCAACCCAAAGGGCTAAACAAACAAACCGCGATGACCTACTAAAATATGGAAAGAAGGAAAAGTCTGATAGGATACCATTTATCCTGACCTACCATCCAGACAACCCCAAAGTAGGTAAAATCATCGCCAAACACTGGCCCATCGTGGAATCGTCGGACGTACTAAAGCTAATCCTTCCGAACAAACCTGTAGTAGCCTACCGGAGACCAAAAAACCTCAAGGACATCCTAGTCAGGGCGAAGCTAACGCCAATCACTAGTCAAGACCACCCTAGTCAATCTGGCCCCTGTGGCGATAAAAGATGCAAAACCTGTCAACATATGATAGAGACCAGGATATTTACTAGCACAGTGACTAGAGAAAACTAAACATACATGGTCCAAACAAAACGTGCAAAACAGAGAATGTAATTTATCTCATCACATGCAAGACGAGTAGTCTTCAGTATGTCGGAGAAACTGAAAAGCTACACAAAAGGATCAACCTTCATAGATCTGATTGGATGACAAAGAAGCTGGACAGAAGCCCGGTCGCAGAACACTTCTCCTCCCCTGGCCACACTTTCAGTGATATAACACTTATCGCAATTGCTAACAACCCCAACTGGAGTTCCGAAACCAGGAAGGAAAAGGAATCTTACTGGATACGCCGCCTTAGAACATTGAAACCAAGCGGTTTAAACCAAGAAGACTAGAAGAAGACAGCCATGCACAAGTGGAATTATCCTTTGCAGCCGACACATTTTCTTTTCAAAACTTTTCTAAATTTTCTTAGTAGCCTTCAATTACTACTACAAGAATGAAATATCCGGGATATAATTTCGCTTACATAAATGTACACAAAGTAATAGATGTCGCTATGGCTCATCGATTTCTAGCTTAATACAAATATTTTCCAGTATCCGCAACAAGTTGATACAGGCTGGTTGAGACATTATACATTTAAAGGTTTAATTCATGTAGAAACAGCCATGTAGAGTTTTGCAAACACAACGGTTTTTGTGTTTTATTTGTTTGTTTTGTCTATGCTTTGTATGTGCCTTTGAAAAAGACTCATTAAGAGTCGAAAGCGCTCAGGCTAGTTAGATACTAGTTTTGCACTGTTCGTCATCAGTTTATTGCATTTATCTCAATGAATCCCTGACACACGTGATCCCTTGTTGGACCCAGTGCGCTTGAAAGGGCTGTTATTTGCCATATGATTTGTATTCTTTATATATATATATATATATATATATATATATATATATATATATATATATATAATACTTTTTTTTTACAGAAACGGTAAAGGGTCAGTTTACCATCAAGGATCTTTCTGCTCTATCGAGTATTCATGTAAGTGTCGCTACTGTTATGTATATGTTTTGTGGCGCTTTCGTTTGGTTATCATTATCTACGAGATGATCGACCACGGTGTTATTGCCCGGATCGAGCAAATAATAACATAAAATAGGTAATTAATGGATGAAATCACAGAGATCTGAGCAGATATAACACGAGCCCCTGTATGTAAAATACAATAATTTAATAAATTACATAAACAAAATAAAATTTAACAAAACATTTGAATGATACACTTTCTCTTAGAAATAGAATTACAAAATTTAGAAGAAATGCAATTAGCCGTTCTGTTATAGCGATAAAACCAATTTCATCATGAAACTGAGTGAATGACCTAACTCATTTGCTCAGCATGCCTGCATGACATTGTTGCTTCCGGTCCTCTCAAAGTCAATGCTGGTGACAGGTCAGAGTTTTGCCGTATTCCTTTTCCTTTTCCTCTATCACTCCAGCCTCTTTCGGATCATCAACCGTAACTTGGCTGACTGTTCTCCTGCGTGATGTACATATGGAGCTAATTTTTCCCTTTAAAATAAATACATAAATACGCAGCCTAAATATTTGTCAGGCTTTTTCTTCTTCTGGGGTCGAACAATAATCCCCATTCTTGTTATGTCAGATATCGTCTATAGTGAATTCAACAGAACTAAGTCTAATATATCGCCTTATCGTGATTCAACAGAACTAAGACTAATATGGGTCAATTCGCAACCTGACCCTGATACACAACCCTATTACCATGAAATTAATGTCTTTTCCTTGTACTAGTCGCATTTCTAAATGGACTATGGCATAACCTAGACAGAATTCCTATGCCTACATGATTACTGTCTTTTGAGACAGATAAACCCACAGAATTTTCAGGATTAGTATCGTAAGTAATGCATGAAACTCCTAGACTACACGATTCTTATTACAAAAGTTCACTGAAAATTCATATCCAGGTGATATTTTATGACATTCTTAGAATACATGAGTCATATAACATTCAAGACAAATTAATGCAAACGAGTCATTTCCGAGCTAAAAGGAAATGGATGGATGAATTGTAAACGAATACATGCAGCAAATAATTACAAATTATATAAATGAACATATTGTATACGATTTAGACAAACCTTATGCTTTCCGAGACTAGCTTTCTTTTCTACGAAACCGAATCTCTATTTTCTTTAAGTCCCGTGTCCCTCAACTTCCAGACACCCGTCCCTTGGACAGTTTATAACGGGAGAACACTTTCTACTTCCCTGGAGTCTAGAACTTTCCCTTCCGCAGAAAAACTGGGACTAACTAATTTTGCGGGGAAATTACTTCAAACATTTAACTTCGTCTGGGACCCCCCCCCCCATTTAGCTTAGCCAATCAGGATTAACTCTATCTAACCGCCAAAAATTTAACATGCCGATCGAGGTTAGAATAATTCTCACCACCTTTATTAATAACTATTTCTGGAAATATTCATCTTAAGACAATTATTTCTAAATGGCACAAATTGTCTTTGAATTGTCTGTACTCTGTCTTTTCCCGCTACTTAACCCCAAGTTCATATATCTATCTGACAGTTACCCAAACTGATTCTAATTAAAAAGCAATCATGCCCCAACGAAAGTGGTCAAACCATCGCAAGCTAACGACGTATCGCGGGCCTAGCCCATACGTCAAAGTTTATTTTTACGTGTCACGCTGACCGTGACAAGATTGACTTGTGTATGTGTTGTAATAACATTTTTATTTAAAATTCAATCTGTTACAGTGTGCTTGATTTTTTTTGCCGCGATTAAGGATTGTGAATTCAATTTTTGCATACCTGACTTATGTCATGATTGTAAGTGGTAAACAACATGTTTACTAAAATTTGAGTTCAAAGCCTAATTTTGCTTAAGAGTTAGTATAATTATTCATTAGTTTTCGAGAAAATGCTATTGCATCATAGGTCAAGTGGGATTTATACGGCTTGGGTAAACAAATTATTCATTCCTGTTTAACAATCAGTCTGTGGAATAAACGGTTGTATTCGTATGTACTTTGAGAGGAATTATTTATTTAAACTATTCATTGGAATTACAAGGTGCTAATTGACTTTGGATTAACACAATATTTTGGAATTATTGAGAACTCACAGACTAACATTAATTAAATACACTCAGTTTTATACAGAAAGCTGATTCATTTTCAAGCTCTGTTTTTAAGTTTTCATTTAATACAAGAAATTTTGGATGCATTGAATTTAAATGTGATGATTTAAGCATATATTTTAAGAAAATGACGATTCGGTCGTTCTCTAACATGCAGACTAGATTTGTAATATTTATTTAGATATTTTTGGACAAGAAAATTATAAACAATATTGTTCTGTTTTCTTCCCTTTATCTTTTTATTTAAACAGTGGCAAGAATTTAAAATTTAAATAAACGTAGTCTTCAGATAGTGTGCCCGATAAATTAAAAAAAGTCTCAATAACATTGTCACAAGATGTAATTATTCTAAATTTGAATCGCAGTCAAAACAGCTGCGGCTCTCTGTGATACGTCTACCACTTTGTTGCAAATGTTTGTCGGTTTTATCATCACATTTACATAACAGATACGATTCCTCAGTAATATTAATAAACAAATTGAATGTTCCTCCACCTAAACTTACTTCTTGAAAAAATATTTAAAAACATATTTTCCAGACCATATTTTTCAAGCTTTGAAGCTGAAGTGGATTTCGCTTGACTTTAGAATTTTAGATGAGTTTTATTGTGGAATGTTTCCTCACTGTAACCAGTGCTGTAGTCGGGAGCGAGGCCAATGGGTTCAGAAACTTTTGTTCTTCGGTTATTGGTCCTTTTGTTCCCAGAATTCAGCACATTATGGCAATTTTAGGAAACTCATTTTAAGTGCAAAAGTTGTAGCCGTATTTACTATCTATTAATTAATTATCCGTTTATCTTGACATGACCCCACGAGTCTTTCTTTCTTTTTTTGAAACTTTAAATTTTCGATACAATATTACAGAGGCAAAATACTTGCTCTCCATCCCTCCCTCTGTCTGTCTGTCTCTCTCTCTGTCTCTCTCTGTCTGTCTGTCCCTGTCTCTGTCTCTGTCTCTCTCTCTCTCTCTCTCTCTCACACACACACACACACACACATGCACACAAATTTTTGATGACACTTTGCACGCTAACTTCATTTAAGAAATTGTCAACAAAAATTTCTAAAATATTGTTGTCAACCTCATTTAACTCCATTTTCTTGGCGGTCGATACTTTTTAAAGCCTTTAAACTGCTCGTCGCTACTTACGGTACTCCTCCCATTATACCCAGCAGCAATAACAATTTATTTTCATCTAATATGATTTGATTGCTTAAAATTATAAACATGTCTAATTATTGAATAATTTAAAATGTATGGCAATATAAATCAATTCCGATATTTGATAACTGGACTTTTAGGCCTTATTGAATATTTCAAGTTGCAAAAGTGATTCCAGGCTGAGTGTGCGATACGGAAATTTTAGGTGTGTGATACTGAATCACAGATTAAACATCTGTATTGAACACTAGATTAGCCATATAAAATATAAATGGGTATGAGTACACTTTGAGACCGCCAGGCTGTGACATCAAACGAGTTCTGACTCGGGGGAAAAAAACCACGAAAGCGGTTTTGTCTTTATTATATACATCATTCTTGCGCTTCAGAAATATTTTGCTCTGGAGTGGGAATAAAATTCAAAATAACCTTGGATATTGACGCGCAGACATACATAAAACAATCAGATAATTCCAGTCTAGGCATGCAGTACGGAAATAAGGAGTAAACATACGTACCAGACACCAGATCATACATTCAAACCTGTAAGCTCAAACGGGTCTATAAATAAGTATAAATGTCACATAGTGAACACCTAGTGCCGTGTATATTAACTCTAGCATAGATTTGGACATGTAGTCAATTGTCTTTAACTATTTACCTAATTTTTGTTTAATTGTTTTGCTTAGTTTTGCTTGTCTGTGACATGATGTAATTGTCCTATAGTACAGAGCGGGATGTTCTTTGCGTCTGTTTTGTGAATGTCTTTTAAGGTTTTGATGTGTCTTAAAGAAGATGCTTTGGCCGAACTTAGTGTACAATTCCTATATTGGCGGTGATGATTCATGTTTGAATCATACTTCTTGCTCTGGGTTACCTCATTTTGATATAATTCCTCTCCCCAACCCCGTGCATCCTGTAAGCGTATGAACTGCAAGGCGTTTGAGTCTGAATAAGAAAAGATAGATCTTTCATTCATGCTTTTGAACTCGTGGGATTACAAGTGAAAAGGGGAAAATCATAACTTGATCCTTTGCCTTTGTCAAGAAATTTTTCACAGTACAAATGAAGTGCTCAGGTCGTAGGGAACAGGAACTTCACAAAAGTTTCTTTAGTGTTAAATGCTTACAAAACAAATGTTGATTCAGACACTGGTTTAAGTAGATCCAATTGGATGTATTTTAATAGCTGTTACATTCTATTGTTTCTTAAAAACATTCCGGTTTCTGTTCGTGGGAAATGTTTACAATAGCGAAGCAATTGCTGTATGTCTGATAACTGTGATGCATATAATACAATTTCTATATCATGTATCCTTTTGATAAATATTAAAATATGAAAACGCCATAGTTTCAGTCTTTATCAGGATGACACGTTAAATTTGGAAGCGTGTCTGCTTTTTCATTTGTTAAACCGAATTACCCAAGACCGAATAAGCACATAGTGCTATCAGTTTAAAAAAGCAAATAAAATTAAAAGCACATTTATCTAAATGTTATCTTATAATCACCTATCAATAAACGAATTTCCACAATGATCACATGTAATTATCAACCATTTTTAAACAAAATGACAAGGTAGTAAACACACACACACACACACACACACACACACACACACACACCCCTATTCGTTGACTTCTTTTCTATTGCTAAAACGTTACATACAGGCTAGCGTTAGGATTAAACTTGCCCCAAAAATCGAACTAAACTAATGAAACTTTGAGCTGATTTAGATTACTGACTAATGGCTATTTCGTCTCATTATGTTTGCATTTAATTAATATTTGTTATTTCAAGGACTGTAAAATTATTCTTTTTATTTCAGGGCTCTATAGAAGTGAAGATACTTCTTTACAACAGCAGTGGGACACAGCTATTTTGTGGAATTGTGAACGCTAACGTCAATTAGCCTACTCTATTACAGGAACAAAGACACCGACTACTATCATAATGATCATATTAAACAAATTAGGCTTGAAACATTTTATTTTTATTTGAATCTGTATTCATTAATTTTGAAAGAGAAGAATCAAATTAAATTGTTTTAGTTTCATTTTCAGACTTTAAAAAGGTATTTTGCACTAAAATGCTATTAAATAGTTTCTACTTCATTCGTATTTTCATTACTTTGTACATGTCTTTTGTTTGATCTTTTGTGACGCTTAAACATATTAGACCTTACTTTACCAAAACTCACGCAAAGTAATAAGTGGATTCGTATAAAGGAGACTGACCCATCCATAAAAAAACTAATTCACAATGATATAATTTTCACTCGAGCGATTTTTGTATTTTTAGCTATTCGTTCTATACACATCAGTGTATTAGACCTATATTTCTTTACGCTCGTTAAAATTAGTATGTAGAAGATTTTCGAAGAGAGTAATCAAACCATACCAAAACTAGGTTATTGTGGCCTACTTTTCACGCCTGAGTGACATTTGTATTTTCATCTATTCCGTCGTTACACCCCCAAGATCGTATACCATCTTTTCACACTCTCTTGCAAAATGGTATGCTGATGCATCTCAAATAACTCCGCCATATCAAAACTAGGTCTTCGTGACTTAGTTTTCACGCGTGAGTTACTTTATCACCGGAGCCTCATTAGGTAACTTAAAGCATAACCAGTCGGTAACGGGTTCAAATCCCGTCCGGAGCAGCCTGAGTCAGCTGGCTATTGCCGCGGCAGGAGCCATCCATTTCAGTCGATATACTTTGGGCTGCACATTGTCAGCGAGGAGATTCGTGTTTAGGAGAAAACATCATGTTAAGATTTGGCTCTTTCTGACAACAGTTTTGGTTGCTCAGGCTTACATCAATTAATTAACAAAGAACAATATCCGTAGTTGGAGTGCGAATCCATGTTCATTATGATAGAGGTAAATTTACAATATGAGCACTTTTCCTCCATATTTCTTGATTTTTATTTGGTCAGTGTCTGTCCAACATTCTCTAATTTACATCGCGTGCCAAATTAATTGTTTTCTTCCATTTTCGAGTCGTTGCCTTCCATGTATAGTAATTCTTTAATAATCATTACTTTGCAAAGTAATGCAGCTTTAATTTGAATCAAGCCGATACCTACTTCACGGTATTGTACGCTACTCAAGCCGATACCCATTTCACAGTAGTGTACGCTACTCAAGCCGATACTCATTTCACAGTAGTGTACGCTACTCAAGCCGATACTCATTTCACAGTAGTGTACGCTACTCAAGCCGATACTCATTTCACAGTAGTGTACGCTACTCAACGATACCCACTTCACAGTAGTGTACGCTACTCAACGATACCCATTTCACAGTAGTGTACGCTACTCAACGATACCCACTTCACGGTATTGAACGCTACTCAAGCCGATACCCATTTCACAGTATTGTACGCTACTCAAGCCGATACCCATTTCACAGCATTTTATTACAGACAGCTGCATTGTATACTACTCAAGCCGAAGGTGACTTAATACATTGTCTTTTTCCTGCACTTGACATCGTTCTAGTGACCGGTTCTGTCCGTCCCTTGACCATGCTTCATACTATGTCCACTTCACAATAACACCCTTTAACCAGTTCACACTAATAAACCTCTCTGACAGCACTTAAGGGCCATTGGTAATGCGCAATTCAACACGGGGGGTGGGGGGATTTACTCTGATTGTGAAGAATCGGTTACAAATTATGGTAATAGTGATGTCCCATTTCTTTCATTGAACACGAGCTGTTTTTTTCTGCACATATTGTTCACAAATAAAATGGATTCTAGCCAATCCTGAGCAACCTTGACAGTTGTTCCGCAAAAGAAGATACGGAGGCCTGTAGTAAATATTTAAGGTAAGGAAACATTATTAGGTCTTTAAGTCTGTTCTTGCAGTTGAAATAGGTGAATTTAAAGAGCGCTCTTTAATGAGATCACTGTGTCTTTGTGTCCAAGTTCAGTGGGCAATTCGTTCCACGTTGCAAGGCCCTGGTATGCAAAAGAACTTTGTCCGTATGATTTCATTTTCGTAGTGGGAATAATGAGAATACGAGTGTCAGAAGAGGAGCGTAAGTATCTTGCTGGTGTACACACATGGGTGAGGTCGGATAGGTATGTTGGACTGGAGCCCGTCAGTGAAACGTAGCACAGAGAACAAATTTTGTGTTTAATTCTGGATCGAATGGATAGCCAGTGTAGGGTACAGAGCAGGGGGAGGCGTGCTCTGATCGTGGTACTCTAAGGATGAATCGAGAAGCTGTGTTTTGAACTTTCTGAAGTTTCTGGAGTAGATATTTAGACGAACCAAACAGAATTGAGTTACAATAGTCCAGTCTTGAAAGTACTAAGGAACACACAAGTGTTTTAGTGGCATCAACTGAAAGATACTTGCGAATGGAGCTGATGCGTCTCAGCTCAAGATATGCAGCCTTGCATATGTTCATGACATGTTGGTGCAATGAGAGAGTACTGCCAAGAATAACACCTAGGTTTCGTACTGACTGTGTGAATTTAATGTTGGTGTTGCTGATATTTATTGTCTGAAGTAAAGGATGTGAATGAGAAAGTCTTAACTGACTGTACAAATAAGTGTCAACTCTTTCGTCTTTCGTATACGTTGCCTATTCGATACACCGTAGAATCCAATGTAGAAAAGCACATGGATATATACATGAATATATGTGATATTCATCGTCATTAGGCATGTTGCACTATACTTAGTTTAACAGTCACGATTGGTGACGATCATGACATATACCAGAATGCTACTAAATACCATCATGTAAAGTATGCAGCTGTTTAAATATCTTACCTGATCAGTTTGTAATTTTGTTAAAATTTGTATTTTTCTTAATTTGATTCATATTTTTTGGCGGGAAGTACCTTCTCACATGCTGGCGGAAATGCGTACCACAACTAGAATAGTTCTCCTATTTGCAATCAAATTCAATATAACTACTTCATCATCATCGCCATCATCATCAATCCCTTAACCCAAGAGGTCGTTGGGTCACCACAGTTGACTTTACAACCAATTCTCTCCATCTTTTTCCCTGTTCTCTACTGCCCTTTGGGAATCTCCAAATCCCATGCCTTGTCCACTCCTTAATATTGTCTTCCCACCTCTTTTTCTGTCTGCCTCTTCTTCTGCGCAATCGCACTGTGCCTTGCAGGATTGTTTTTGCCAGTCCAGATGATCTTGAGACGTGACCGTACCACTTCAGTTTACGCTTTTTTACAGTGGTCAAGAGGTCTTCATAGGATCAGATGGCTCGTTGGATCCTGTTTTGGACTTCTTCGTTGGTTACATGGCCAATGTATGAGATGCCCAAGATCTTGCGATAGTATCTCATTTCGAAAGTTTGAATCCTTCATTGTAGATCTGATGTGTGCGTCCATGTTTCACAAGCATACAGAAAGGTGGATATGACAACTGAGCGCATCAGCCTTATTTTGGAACCAAAAGCAATGTTGGTATCTTTCCACATTGGTCATATTGGTATAACTACTTACACTTGCGAAAGTACATTTATTATGTGTGGTGTAATGAGATTGGGTCTACTTTTTACCTTAATATTATGATAATGAGCTGAGTCCGAAGGGGCCAACTGAATTGCCCCTTAGCGGCCACATGTGTTTCGTTGACCAATCATTTGTTGGGGCTTGCAACTGCGCATATTTCATTGAATTGTAATTAAGTCACTCTTAACTGAACCACAAAGGAACAGAAACGTAACACTTATTCAGGTTAAATAATTTGTGGACTTCAAACATTTACCTTTTCACGGTGTTTTACAGCTCTTGTGGATTTGTAACGTGAGTAACCATTTTACAGTTTTATTACTTCTCTACTACTTTTAATAAGGCTCTTGCTCTAATTACGGGCCATTCGATCTGTAAATGACTCGAACTGTTTCTCACCCTGGATTTTATGTTAACGTCATTTCCGTGAAGTTTCATGGTGTTCGAGGTAGAACAGTGGAAAAATGGATGAAGTTTGACATGTCTTGTCTTCGTGTTTTATGTCCGGATATTGTAGTTATGTTTTTGGGAGACAATGATATACAAGCTGATAATAACCCCCCACGCCTCATCCTTTAAACTGACTTCGCTTGCCTCACAATTACATCGTAAGTACCATGTGAAACAAATTGTATTGTGCCAGATTCTTCCACGTTTGATACCTAATGGATCGGTTACTAGAAACACCTAATTACACTCAAAAACACAAATACACATTAAAATACATATTTTGCACCATAATACTCATGAAAATAAAGTTTGTATGATTTTTATGTGTTCGGTATGACTAAAGTGCGAAGAGCTACGAAAAGTTGCAGAAGGTTACGAAAAGTTAAAAAAATATTGCGAAAAGTTTCGAAAAGTTATAAATATATTGCGAAAAGTTACGTAAAGTTTTCTACAATGCCGCGAAGTTCATTACAAATTATAAATTGACCAACTATATTTTGATTTTCAGTTTTAATTTCACAAATTAAATTATATCGTGTAGTAACTCGTTCTACATAGATATAAATTTATCTTTTTTGAAAGTATTTCAAAACAGGTAATTTTAGAGAACAGTATCCTTTTTAAGGACTTAAGCCGTTCGCGAAATAGATTTGCTAAATTTTACTATCAGTTGCAATCAATATTTGTATTTCACAAATGAAATTATAATGTGTAATAACTCATTTTCCATAGCATTTAACGGGTTACTAGATTCAAAAACCGAAATAGGCACCGAAAAACACATATGTTGTACCATAATACTCATGAAAATAAATGTATTATAATTTTGGTATGTGTTTGAATAATGATAAAAAAAAGCAAATTGAAATTTGATTTCTGTGATTTTTATAGGAATTATTAACATGTTTCTATTTATAATGCCATTTGTTTACTGAAGTTACTCGGTCGTATTTTGATTAGACAGTTGTTACCTCGTTTTGTCTGTTATATCTTTACAACCGCTCCGGTGGCCTAGTGGTTAGAGCGTCAGCCTCGGATGCGGGAGGTCGTGGGTTCGATTCCCGGCCGAGTCATACCAAAGACTTACAAAAATGGTACTAACAGCTGCCTCGCTTGGCGCTCAGCATTAAGAGGTTAGTGTTAGGACTGGTCGGCCTGGTGTCAGGATAATGTGACTGGGCGGGACATCATGCTACATGTCTGCGGCATGATGCCCCAGTGCTAGACCTCACTATAAACTGTCACACTGCAGACATGGTAGCGGTATGACTGAAAAACTGTTAAAGCTACGTTAAAAATCCAAATCACATCACATCTGTTATATCTTTATTTACTTTAATATATACACGTATATGATATTTCCACAGAAAATATGCAAATACATATTTTGGATTCTCACAATCATAATCTCACTCCTACATTTTAAGTTCTGACTGATCTGCGATTTATCATACCTATCCAATCTTGAAATATGTAAACTTCGCCTTCTGTTATGAAAGCGAGAACGACTTCGCCCTGTGATTTTTCAGACGCTCAATAACTGGCAGTAGTTTAGGACTTTATAGATGCTCCCTCGCTGTAGTCAGGAAGCTCTGACAGTATTGTGTTGTAGTCCAAGGCCAAATGTATTTCTGCGGCGCTGATACCAATTGCGCCGAAAAACACTCTTGCACATTCTTAGGCGTGTTTCAGTAGCTAACTTAACATTAATCCTTTCCCGAGTAAGTTGTCACTTCTTGATTTCCAGAGGTTGTGCATACTGTACTATTTGATGATGAAAATATACCAACTTCTGTTTCGAGATTTAAACATCAAAATGTAAATAGTAATTTGTTTTTTTTTTAAATTATAATTGGTGAAAAGCACTTTCTAATTTATTTCTTTTTTAAAATGAAGATTTTAGCTGCCATGTTTGCGTTATTTTCTTTAGAACATCAGTTTGAAACCGTGAGTGAACATGTAATGGCGGACATAGCTGCGTGTTTGAAATACCACTTCATTAGATTGTATTTATAAATACTTGGGAAAATACATTAAGGAAAATGAAAACAAAGATTAAATATTATGTGATAGAAGATTTAACCTATATATTTGATCGTGAAGGTCAGAAACATATGGAACAATGTTATGTTGTAGAATTCAAAAAAATAATGTAAGGTCAAGGTTGTTTTTTTTTATATCAATCATGTTCGATGCGATGGATATTGTGATAAATCCCCTTCTGTTGGCTGTTTATTTGTAGTATATCATTAACTTGAAATATTTGTTTCATGCAAATAGGAACTCGTTTCCTGATGTGGATAGAAGTCATTATAAAGATATATAGATTCGCTTTTGTGGTAAGTGTAGATGCAACTTGGAATATGTATTTCAACAGATATGCTTTATGAATGGCACATATTTTAATTCTATTATTATCGTGACTATCGCGATACTGGTGCGTCATGCGATAAATTTTCTCAAAAAGAAAATATCGTTATATCCGATTCTTTGTCGATGCATCACTACATCCATAGTACACAAGATCACTCGATCCAGTCTCCGCTTCCCTTATCCATCGCAAATCGCATGGCATCTTAAAAGTACATGCAATGTTCTGTCATTTCCTCTCTGTCTGTCTGTCTGTCTGTCTCTCTCTCTCTCTCTCTCTCTCTCTCTCTCTCTCTCTCTCTCTCTCTCTGTTTTAGCTTCGCCACCAAACTTAATATCAGTGAGTTTAATCATGCACTTGACAGATGGAATCCACCCCACCCCACACATACGCACAGACATTCATATCGTACAGGACTTGTGACTGTAGTCACTGAAAGTGGCACATTGCATAATTTGGATATGAGTAATGACTTTACATATTGTCTTTTCTGTAATAATTCGCTGGCAGACCAGTGTCTATGCTGTTCGTTTTAACAGTGACTTCGACCGAACACCATAGACTGCTATTCAGGCACGTCATGGGGCAGCAGCTGTAGGTCTACGTTTTTCGCATTTGGGCGAGTTTCATAAACGTACAAATATGAGTAATCGCTCACCATTATATCCCATTCCCCACCTTCCCACCCAAACGAGAAAAAAAACCACTTTTGCTTAACACTCATTTTACTATAAAACCATGCAAATTGGTCCGCAAAGGATGTAAATACGATCTTCCACATTTTTGTATGGTAAAAGAATGTTAATTCTCCTGCGCATGGACACGGACTGTCAGCTCAATCATTTCTATTTATCAATTACAAAGCTTGCAAGCAACATACACACCATCTCCCATCACAAGTACTATGAAAGTACAAGTACTGTACCTGTTCATCAAACGGTTGTATTCAACAAGTGATGGAACATAGCTATATCCGTAATTGTCAATTAACGCCTGACAATGTCTTTGTTTAGGTTTTAAATGTAATTACTCCATCACTTAATGCGATAGTCATTTTATTTATTTAACTTTTAATCGCATCAGTCTTTATTGAAAACTTTCGTTTCAAATCAGTGCGATCAACAGATCTTTCAGACTCAGTGTGTAATTTGCTGTAAAATTCACTGAGTATATATAGTTGTGATCTTCTCAATCAAATCTGCAATAGATGGAGAACTCTGCAATAGATAATTCGTACGTTCTTTTGTTAAATCTGTGGATGCTATTTTAAAGAAGAAATGACTTCCATATATGCCAGTAACATTTTCAGCAAATTACGATGACAGATTAATTCATTAGTTCGACTAGTGTGCAAGAGTAGTTGGTATGCTGAGATAGATGGAAACTGAAGTTTTTATTTGTATGCTCATACTTTTAAAATCTAGTTTAAATATTAAGGTGATGTAGTACACTCAGTGTGTAACTAGGTACTAGCTTGTGACGTCAACAATGTTCGCACATAATGGAATATCAAACGGTTGATTTGGTTTAGTGTTTAACGGCACAGCAACACAAGTAGGTTATTCAGCGTCGAGGCAATCACAGTAAACTGCTTTGTCCTAGTATGCAGCACAGTGGCCGACAGTGACTAATAAAGTGGTAGGGTTCGAACCGGCACCCTTTCGGTCACAAGTTCAGCTCGCTAATTGCTGTGTTAAGTGTGACATCAGTGTATGAAGAGAAAGATCATCGGTAAAGCGTAATACATTTTTACCAAATTTTATTGTTATTTACTCATGATTATTTATTTGTCGTCCTCCCTTCTCTCTCTCTCTCATCATTATGCTACTTTTCTAATAATAATATGAAGGTACTCCGTGGATACAACCATAAGTATTCCAGCCACATGTCACGTGTCATTTTGATTTGTGCTCTGTACACAACACCGCATCTCGCTCTTTCTCACCCTGCCTGTCTGTCTGTCTGTCTCGTTGTTTTCGACGCAGCATTTTTATCTTGTTTATCTTATTCTATTTTAAATTGCAATATTTTACCTTTCTTAAATAAACACACTTAGATCTGAGTCAGCTCTCTTTGAAGTAGACTGCACCACCTATGTCTAGATACTTTATTTAATTGATAAAAGAAGTAATTTTCGATTTGATACCCACAATATCACGGCGTGTTTATGTATAGCCCGTTTCAGTTAGTTTAAAATACCTAGGTGTCGTGAATGAGAAACTCAAAAATGTCTAAACTTACTTTACTCGATTTTCAGGTTTTAGCTGAATTCCCGACATGAACCTAAAGCTATCACATATGTGTTTGGTGAAATACCTGGGCACCCTGTCGGATGTCATGACGATCGGTGATGAGATCAAGGAGGCATTTGCCGAGATTGTCCTTGACACGGCGTCTTTCTTGCATACGGATGAGCATGGGACAATCGTAAATTGTAGTATGTCCAAACGAAACAAATAGCTAATGTATGCGAGAGCTGGACCACTAGTGAAATTTGATTAGTAAGAACTTTTACTACTGCACGATTCAAAAAATATTCTGCAAATATATATATATATACATATACATATATATATATATATATATATATATATATATATATATATATATATATATATATCTTTCTATATATATATATATAAGTAACCAGATTCCATTTTGTAAACAAAGGCGTCAATAACAGTGTATAAAGTATATCCTTAAATGTCTCATCTCATTTATTTTCTTTAGTCTATTCATTAGTGTCAGTACGACAGTGGACTGGGTTGCTTAATCCTGAGTCGAGAGTAGTATAAAAACCAGAGCAAGCAACTCTTCCAATTTTCACAGTAAGAAAGAATGGTGAATGATGTCCTGATGTGTGACTAGACTCCCACCTCCATTCTTCCAAAAATAATATTTAAACAATTCCTGTCCTGTATAAAGGTTGCAACCGTTACGAAAAAGGTTTAAACGTGCACACGGTTTACAATGCAGTTTTATCGAAAGGACTAAAATCTAAATTTTTTGCCCTATCTATCCCCATGGAGTATTGAACAGCTGACGGCTATTATAATGTGCACGACGTGCCTCACTCAACAGCTGACGGCTATTATAATGTGCATGACGTACCCCACTCAACAGCTGATGGTTATTATAATGTGCATGATGTACTCCACTCAACAGCTGACGGCTATTATAATGTGCATGACGTACCCAACTCAGTAGGTGATTGTTATTATAATGTACATAACCTACAACACTCAACAGCTAATGATTATTATAATGTGCATGACGTACCTCACTCAACAGCTGACGGTTATTATTATGTGCATGACGTACCACACTCAACCTGCGATTAATTCGTTTGTTATACATCTATTATCTCTTATTATGATAAGATTCAGTTTGTTAAACACATCTTTGTTGAATAATGTATGTCTCTAGTAGAGTGTAACGGCACATCAACACAATAGCAACTAACTGCAGCCGAGAAGAGGTATCGAACTAATTGATGCAGTAGGAAGTGAAGTGTGGTTTTGGTTTCGTTTTATATGGTGGTAAGAGAAGCAGTCCCATTCTTTTTTGCTTTAATGAATTATTACCGGAAAATGAGCTAGTTCTGTGTGCGTGTTTTATGCATTAGTACTGAACATGAACAAAGTCAAAGCCCCAATATTCCTTATTATTTTAAATTTCACCAGTGGTCATATATGTTACTTACTGGAACACAAAGATTTAGTTTTGCCTTTTTATGTATGTATTTTCTTTTATAAGAGACTTCACAGTAATATGCTTAGTATTCAAGACAAATTGACTTCTGTTCCCTTTAAAAAAGCACTTTAATGCTAGGTTTCCGTTTCGTCAACCGAGTTGATCTTTTTGTCTGTGCATCGTTTGTTCCTGTGGTGTTGGAATAAAAATGGATATATATATATATATATATATATATATATATATATATATATATATATATATATATATATATATATATATATATTACAGGATCTTCAAATATGAGTCTCACATGGACACCAAAGACTATACATTCTAAGGGAACCCTGACAATTGATGCATACGCTCAGTTTCGTAAGTGTTTATATAGTTAAATGTGATAATTCACTCGGATAATTTAACAAAATATAATGCTAGTATCGCACTTTAGATCCAAACATTATTTACTACAATCATTGCTATTTTGATATTTTCTTTTACGTTGATTGGTTTTAATTTAAATTTATTTTTACGCATGTGAAAAACAAGCACGACGAGATGGATACCGCTTAACCATTAACCTGGTTTACAGACTCTGCACTGAAGCTACATTGTGACATACAGTTACGCACAGATTGGACAAAATGTTAATGGTACACGACATAACTGAAATGGTGCTCAAGCAAAGAACATTTTCTCCACATAAAAGATCAACCACTTTCATGCAAACATTGGTCTTGTGACATATTGTGTATGCTGTAGGTGGCCTTCAATACCGTTAGTATTTGTTTTTGTTTTTATCTGGTGTTTAACGACACGTGAAATGCATTGCAGTGCAGAGGTAATGAGAGTAAACTACCTTACGCAAAGGCATACTACAGTAACCGACCTAGGTGAACCTAGGCAGGATTTTATTTTCGTGTCGTTTAGACTGCGAGTCTGTCACGCCCAGCCCATAGCCACAGCGGCTCTCTCCACAAATTTGGTGATTTTTGATGGTTTTAATATTGCATGAATCTTCGCTTGCCAAGGTTCAGGTGTGATAACCCTATCTACACCTTGGCGTATCAAGCAGATATTTCTGTGCTTCGGGTCTGTGAATTTCATTGGATACGGCGGCAAGCCACCTCATCCAATCAAAATTAAGTTGTTCAAATTTATGCACTGTTGCTACATGATCGAGACAAGAGGAGCACACGACTTGAATTGACTCATAAATAAGCAATTTTCCAGTGCCGGTCTGCGTTTGCACAAATACCTTTCACTCAAATACACCTGTAACGGCTTCCCTCTGGTACATAGTCATACTTTCGATGTTAAACTTCCAAGGTATCCTTTTTAGGTCAATTGCCCCCACCATTTTCGGCCGATGTACAATGCACCTCGCTATTAGTTAGTTGGCATTACATACTAAGTGAGGCAACTCATGAAATCCAATAGATGTCGTTAGAACAAAGCACCAATATATCTGTTCGATACGCCAAGGTGTATATAGGGTTATCATATCGGAACCTTGGCGATCGAAGATACCTTGCATGAGTCACTTTTGATCTGGGAAACTGAGCAGAAATTTAGAATGTGAAGTTTTCCGTTTTTAACAGATTTTGGTATGAAGTAATTTCCAGTACATATCTGTAATACACCAATAATTCTAGCACATGAAACAAACATATTTAATAATATCTATTTTCCAAACAGCAGCGGAATTACAAAACGGGACGATTTTGATGGAAGTCAAATACATAGTTTTCCATCGTACCATAACATTTCAAGTTACTTGTTCCATGATGCAACTGTATTGCATACCAGTTCAGTGTCCAGTGAAGCAAGATCGTAAGTTTAAAAGTCAGAATAATGTATTTGAGTTTTGGATGATGCACATTTCTGGCCTATATGACGATATGAAACCTAATTAAACAATGCTTTTTTTAGTAGTCTCAAAAATTCCTCAGTTTCTGATTACCTTGGATCAGTGTATCAGGTGAATTTTCTTCTTCGTTTTTTCTTCCTTATCCTGTTAATTTTTCTAACTGTTATTTCTTCTTATGGTTTTCTTCTTCTTCTTTGTTTCTGAGTCGGACCAATGGTACTGTCACCAGCACAAAAGGTTGTGTCTCACTAAATACCCATTTTATGTATTCGTTATATCCATGATGCCGTGCAAATGTTAAAAGAAATTTCGTTTTAAATTTTACATTTATCGATTTGCTTTCAATGATCCCTGTTGTACCGCTAAACAAATTCACTCATTTAACATAGTTTCTTCTTCATATTCTGCTTGTGAATGTGTATGCATTGTATGTTTTGCTGTCGTCCTTTGAGGAAAAAAATAAGACTCGCAGACCCCGAAATGGCCACACAATCAATATATATAGCACTTATATATATATATATATATATATATATATATATATATATATATATATATATATACTATATATATATATATATATTCATTATATCTATTAATTCGTTGTTTTTTATATACACCTTTTGCAGAAACAGTACAGGGTCAGTTTCCCATCAAGGATCTTTCTGCTTTATCGAGTGTTCATGTAAGTGTTGCCATTGTTATGTATATTTAATTTATATTGTATGTACTAGGGCAACCACTCGTGATGTGGCGCTTTGGTTTGGTTATCGTTATCTTGGAGTTGATCGACCACGGTGTTATTTCCCGGATCGAGTTAATAATAGCATATAATATGAAATTAATCGATGGAATAACAACGATTTGAGCAGAGATATATAATAGAACAACACCAACCCCTATATGTAAAATATAATAATTTAATCAATTACATAAACAAAATTGAATTGAACATGACATTAGAATGATACACTTTCTCTTAGAAATAGAATTACAGAATTTAGAAGAAATGCAATTGGCCGTTCTCTTATAGCGATAAAACCAATTTCATCATGAAATCGAGTGAATGACCTAACTCATTTCCTCAGCATGCCTGCATAACATGGTTGCTTCCGATCCTCTCAAAGTCAATGTTGGTGACAGGTTAGAGTCGCCGTTGTCCTTTTCTTCTTCTATCTCTTCAGAGTCTTTCAGGTCATCAACCGTAACTTGGCTGACAGTTCTCACTGCGTGATGCACATTTGGAACTATTTTCCCTTTAAAATAAACACATAAATACGCAGCCTAAATACTTATCAGGATTTTTTTTTTTCCTCTGGGGTCGAGCAATAATCCCCACTCTTGTTACGTCAGATATCGTCTTATCGTAATTCAACAGAATTAGTGCTAATATATCGTCTTATAGTAATTCAACAGAACTAAGGCTGATATGGGTCAGTTTTTAACTTGAAGCTGATTCACCACGCTATTGCCATGAAATTAATGTCTTTCCATAGCGCTAGTCGAATTTCTAAATGGACCCTGACATAACCTAGAAACAATAAACCGTACTATGCCCCTGTGGTCTATAAATCACTAACTAGTCTATGTGTCGAGCACATGCGCTGATTTCTCGATTTGTAAGAATTAACAACTTAATTGCACGAATGAATTAATGGACTTTATGTCTTGTCCTAACTACATTACTTGCTAACTAACAATTCATTGGTATAACATTTTCAAACAGAGTAAAATCAATTCCTAGCCTACACAATTCATATAATTTGAGACAGATAAATCCAAACAATACCCACAGTTGGTATCATAATTAATACATGAAACTCCTAGACTACATGATTCCTATTATATACAACGACTAGATTAGAACCATTCTTTCAAAATGCATTTCAAGGTAATATTGTATGACGTTCTTAGAATACATGAGTCGTACCACATTCAAGACAAATGAATGCAAATAATTAATTTTTCTGAACTAATTTAATTTTTGAAGCGCAAAAATGGGGTTTATAATAAATAAAAAACCGCATTCGTATTTTGTTCCGAGTCAGAACTTGTTTGATGTCTCACCGTTTATTACATACCTATTTAATTTGTCATGGCTGATGTGGTGTTCGATACAGATGTGCAGTCTGTGATTCCGTGTCGCACACCTAAAATTTCCATATCGCACACTCATTCTAGAACTACTTTTACAATTTGAAATATTTAGTAGGCCCTAATAGTCCACTCAGAACAAAATACATATATAGTTTTGTCAATATGCATGCGTCATAGCAAACTCGCTCTTTCTGCAGACTCTAAATAATGTTATATAGTGTTGCGACTCAAGTTCTTAAACTATGAAACAGAAAGAAATCAAAACCGACAAGATGAGTCACAGGAAAAAATAATTTATTTCTCAAAGTTACAAATTTAAAATCTGAGAGACACTTACAGGCTTGTGAATTAAATCTCAATTAATTCTAAAATTCATATTCAGCTGAGGGAAACGGGACTTAAAGGAAAGAGATTCGGCTTCGAAGAAAAGAAACTAGTCTCGGAAATCACAATGTTTGTCTCAGTCGCAAACAATTTTTCATCGATGTAAGTTTGTAATTATCTGCGGCATGTATACGTTTTAAATTAATACATCCATTTTCGTTTAGGGTTAACACATCGGAACCTGGGCTAGCGAAGATGCAGGTCATACGGAACAGGAACTTCAAAAAGTCTCTTCTGTGTGAAATTCTTACAAAACAATTGTTGATTCAGAGATTAGTTTCAGTAGATCCAATCGGATGTATTATTAATAGCTATTGCTTTCTATTAATAGCTATTGCTTTCTATTGTTTCTCAAAAAGTTTCTGGTTTCTGTTCGTAGGAAATGTTTACAACAACGAAGCAGCTGCTGTAGGTGTTACAACTCTGATGTAGATAGTAAAGCTTCTGTATTATGTATATTAAAATGTAAAAGTATGAAAACGCCATGCACTCAGTGCTTTTCAAGATGATGTGTTGAATTTGGAAGCGTATCTGCTTTTGTGCTTGTTAAACTGAATAGGCCAAGTGAGATTAAGCATTCTATGCTCTAACTTTTAAAAAACAAAATAAAATTGTCAATTTTTGTCGACATTTATCTAACGGTGTCTTGTAAACATCAATGGAAGTCCACAAAAATGACAGTTTAACACACACACACACACACACACACACACACACAGATACAGACGTAATTCGTCTCTTATTGGTATGATGTTACATGTAGCCTAGTATTAGGATTAAACTTGTCCCATATATCGAACTAAAATAATGAAACTTTGCGCCGATTTAGATTCCTGATTAATGGTTATTTCGTCTCATTATGTTTGCATTTATTTAATATTAGTTATTTCAAGGATTGTAGAATTATTCTCATTATTTCAGGGCTCTATAGAAGTGAAGATACTTCTTTACAACAGCAGTGGGACACAGCTATTTTGTGGTATTGTGAACGCTATGTCCATTAGCACACTCTATTACAGGAACAAAGACACCGAGTACTTTCATAATGATCATAAAAAATAAATTAGACTTGAAACATTTATTTTTATTTGAATTTGAATTCTTCATTTTTCATGCAAATATATGAGAGTTTTTATTAGAATCTTAAAAAAAAAACGTATTTTGTACTAAAAAATAGGATTGTATGGTTTCTTCTTCATTCATATTTTATCCTCAGATCTATTGTCCCTAGTTATTCGATATTTCTTTGCTATTTTCGACCATCCACTTAATACTACACACCATCCGTTGTTTAATTTCATACTTCTCTGCTTTTCTAGCATTGATCTCCAGTATTTTGACTTCCTTCTCAATTTTCATGAAAGAAAACGTTGTCATGTCTTATATCATCAAACTTATATTGTGCTTTATTAAATTTTACGCCAACTCATCCCATCGGAATTATTACAATTTGTTCCAATTCAACTAAACTCAGGCATATCATAAAGTAGCATGATTTTTTTCACTTCTGTTTATTATTATTTATCTTTTGTTTCTTCTTTGGACTTGGCTAAAAGCGTTTTGACTTGAGAACGTTTTGACTGTAAACCACTATAATCGACTATGAAATACTACAATCTAACACAATCTTATGCAATCAAGCGTGAAAATACTACAGTTCACACACACCGATATATATATATATATATATATATATATATATATACATACTATATATATATATATATATATATATATATATATACTGCTCTTATACTACTACTCATAATGATTACAGTACTTTATTTTTCACTTGATTACAGCACGGTTGCTTAAGTCGATTGCAGCAGTTTCATAGTAGTTTGTGGTAGATTGTAGTGAATTGTGGTACATTGTAGTAAATCGTGACGCCCCATAAAAACAGTATAAATGATACATAAAACAATTAAGCTAATACAAATACAATAATACACCCTAATAAATTATACACAAGAGGTTCATATTACAGACATAAAACAACAACATATTGATTTAAGCAATCATTATCCATAAAGTCTGTCTGTTCAATATAAGAATGATCTAAAAAAAAAAAAAAGAAGTAAATTAAAAGAAAGTTTTACAGCACAGACATACTTTACAAGATTATAAACCATGCAAACAAGATACATGATTGAGTGACAATGCAATAAAACACCCATAATATATTTCAACCAGATGGAAAAAGAACTATAATATGTAACTTAGTAGAATTAGATAAGATGTCATAAATTTATTTCATCTCTGTTTAAAAGAAAGTTTGATCTATTTATTTAAAGAAAATGCTATTACCTTAAACATATAATGGAAAAAAATCATTTCTTCAATGTTACGACTCTATCGTCTTATGTGCTGATGTACCAGTAGTCTTTATATATCACAATGATATAATCCAGAATGACTTTGAATGAATCATCAATAATCCCAAATTATTGTTTTACTCCAAAAGTCAAAGAGAACTTTGTAATGAATAATTTAAATTCCTCTCAAATTATATATGAACACATCGAAAATAGTAATGAAGACTTTGTTTACAAGAATCTCTTTATTAACATCCCATTTGACCCATGGCGCAAGAGCATTTTCTGAAAAACTAATGAAAATTCCAAATTATTGTAAACGAGTTCGCTTCCACAACATTCTAAGGTCGTAATCGAGGCTAGCTGTTAAACTCAGATTCAAATAAACTCTTAAAAAAGCATACAACTAGTCAGGCAGGAAAATACTCTAAGCTCAATTACGGACAAAGGCCAAGCACACAAAATATAATAAAATATACACATAACAC